>OZ024906.1:35177705-35233317 GCA_964017125.1 Flabesymbios commensalis | reverse complement strand
CATCACACCCGTCAGTCTGGACGGCACAAAAATGCTAGAATGTGCTGTTTTTTGCTCCGATTGAAAGACAGTCTGAAGAAGTGATAAAAACAGTGTAAAGATTGTGATCTTATTCCGATGAAAAGGTAACCCTCCTTACGCAATACTCCGGCTGAATGATGGCCCAACACCGGCCGACGATGGACTAGCACATTAACTCTTTAACCGCCGGTGTCGCATATATTCGGGTTTTCATTTTTTATGAGCACATTAAGTACCACCTTTTAGCAATAATTGAAAACAGTTGACCTCCATTTTGTCAAATCTGAATAATTTTCACTCACTTGAAGTTGTGGATCGCGTCAGCGAGACACAAATTCAGGTGGGTGAAAATTCAAATTGAATAATTTGGCGGTTAAAGGGTTGATACGTATGTGGCATCGCAAGTGCTCAATGTCACGTTTTTCATGATACCGCCAGACAAACGAAGTTATATTAAAAACGACTGATCTAATTCGTATATTCGCCGCCGCGAACAACGAGACTATAAACATCATATTGGGATACTCGTACTTTACCAAGCAAACCCGAGGCGCTATACAATATTGATTTAATGTTGGGGCAGCGTCGCAGACGGTGACCAACATTAAACCAACATTGGAACAACGTAGGCCCTACATGTGTTTCCTGGGTAGTGACTATAGTGGGCTATTTTAGTTTCTAGATTCCTTGGTTCTAGGATACGTCTAGTGTGAGCCAGCCATCCCCCCATCCGGCAATATATGTAGCCATCTAACCCCCCCCCCCCCCCTCCTAACATTTATGCGTCATATTGCATATTTTGAATAAAAATCATAGAATAAAAATGTGTGATATTAAACTTTCATGAAATATGGATATTTACAACGTCTCTGGGTGAATAAGAAAAATAATTCTAAAATCTGGGTGCTTCGAGAGCTACGTGGGCCTATACATTTATCTGGAATTATGGACTTATAAATACGATGCCCCCAATACAACATCACGCGGAAGTTACGTGGGATATTTGAAAAGCCTGATTAATATTTCCAGAATCAGAAGGCCTAATAAATATATTCTTCATTTGGTGGCATGATAAGGATGTCTTGGTGTCAGTGTTGTTATAAGGACAAGGCTCTCCCTCACCTCGCCTACTAGCCTGGCTCTAATGCTATTAGTCATTTTCTTGTTTCACAGAAAGAGGTCATCTTTTGACATGCACTGCTCATACGCCGTCTCTGGTCAAAATAATATAGGGCCTACACAAGTTATATAAGACGTGGCATTAACATTACCAGGAAGTGAGATGCTGGCTCAGCGCTGGTACAACGCATTGTGTACACGTATGGCTGACACCACCGAGGGATGTTGAGCCTTAGCTGGTCCAACATTCAACCAGCATTAATACTGCTGATCTGCCGTGCCAAAAAGCAGTAACATTTTTTCTGATATGGAGAGCAGTTATTGTCCTTTGGCTTCCCAGAGAAGCGATGTACCGGTATTTGGCCTATATCACATCTATAGATATAGATCTCTGCTATATCACATAATATTCTCTCTATATATTTGCTATATATATCATGTGTCGAGGGTTAATATTCTTATATGTCCCATGCCATAATATTTGGCACTGTCTGTTACGATATAGATGACTTGCCCTATTGAAGTAACACTGCGCCATTTGTTTTACCCGCGGATTCCGCGATCTTCCAAATGCATGCGCCGCCGATTTCGCTTTTTCGCCGGCGAAATTTCAAAGATATGGAGCGGAAAACGAGACGGGGATAGTGAACATTTCCACAAATGTTTTGCCATGTCAAGAACACATCTGGAGCTGCGGTGTACGGGCGTAATGCCTCCAGTCTCAGCCATCATCTGGCGATATAGTCAACTAGTATAGGCCCTATCACACTGATTCGTGTAGATTATGGCGATAATTGAATGTAGTTGTAGGGCCTAGCCTACAGGCCTATGACATTTTTACAAAAAAACATATGTGACTATGCAGAGGACGTGGGTATGAATAGGACTATTAAAAGGCCTACTTCGTAACTTGAGTAAGCCCCTATTAACCCTTAAAGCGCAGAAATAATTTGTAAAAAAACATTGCAACCAAAGTGTTTTTTTCAATTTGAAATCATCATAAATGTCTTAGTTAGCTCTTTCCGATTCATTTGAATACCCATGTTAGGGGTCTACGGTCATTAGAAATATTTCTACTCTTACAGTGCGGGGGTCGACTTTAGTCGTCAGAATCTGACGTCTACAGACGTCAGATTCTGACGACTAAATTCGATCCCCGCGCTGTGAGGGTTAACCTGATATTACTACATGTATTATCATGATTATATCAACTTACTGTCGGCCTCGGCGTCCGTGAATTAGCATAGCGAGATAACTGACTTTATGAATATAGCTAAAGTCAATATTTCCACGGAATGCAAAAAAGTATAATACGTCGGTCCAACGTATCCGACGTCGGTTCAACATTACACAAATTTTATACAAATGTTTTGTGTTTACTGGGTATCTGTCTGAATCCTTGGGTGACAGCATAAATATGTGGCCTGATACTGAACGAGGATAGTGTTGTCTTATTTTTACATATAAAATATTTCTCTTTTTCCTTTTAATTGTACTAGAAAGTATTGGATATCTTTGGTGTTGGCCGTACACTCACTTGGTGTCGGTCTTACATGTCTGAAATTAACGATTTTGATCATCCTGCAACACCCAGTATCAAAGTATTTTAGATTGCATTTTAACAAACATTTTGATGGGTTGGCATACACAATTATATAATATATCAATATATATATATATATATATATATATATATGTATAAGGTGTATAATAATAGCAGTAATTGGCCATGCCATAACCAAATCATAACTGCGTCAGGTAAGCGTAAAGTTTATAGTGCTGAGTTAACATCACTTTTCAGCCGGAAGATAGTTTCTAAAAATATAAAAACTGTAATTTGCAAAATTCAAATGGCAAATGAGTGTTTTACAAGTTTATCAGCCTTGATGCTGCCCCAGGCTAACTGGGCATGGAGGGTAATTTTTTTCGTTGTGTTATCAGGTATGTCGGGTGACTTCTCCCCATCATATTCATGAACATTCATTCATCAAGCTAGCAGTTCTTCTGAACGTTAGCAGTTGTGCCGAACTCCAGTGTATTTGGCGACTTTGCAGCTGGATCTATCACCATAATTACTGTCTATTCATTCGCTAAGGTTATCAACAGAGCACCACACATTTTATTCATCAAAATGCAGTTAAATGGTCATTCCGTACTATTTACATAATTTTATCATGATATGCACGCTGCATCTGGACTCCCAGATTCCTAGCTATTCGTGAGAATATTCAACAAAAATGCCAAATAGTGTTTAAATGATCAAAATGAGCGCAATTTTATATCAATGTAGTTCTGTTTTCTGGCAAAACAATTATTGATTCTCAAAATTTGACTAGCTGTACATGAAATTAAAATATGAAAATGGGAATCAGGCCATTTTAAATTGTTTGCACCCAGGTTGACACTTTCATGGAATGGCCCAGCTGAGCATCGCTGATCCAGGTAATATCAGTATTTCATCATCGCAATCGGCCAAAAAAATAATATTTAAATGTATATATACCCGGAAATAGGCCTATGTTCGAATGTGTATAGACATTCAGCCTCGGCCTACCAGATATATATACATAAACACTTAAACCGTTTTAGTCCCAAAACTCGCTCATTCAAGTGCCTATAAAAAGATGTAAGACGAGTATAATGGTCGCATTTGGCGCTTAAGAATAATTTTGAAACACAGAAAACGACAGCACTATTAGAAGCCCATATGTTTTATCGAACATACCGAGTCGCCAATTCACAGCAATATAACATGAACATAATGTATCTCTGCACCGAAACATTAGACTTAGATCTACAACAAACAATAATTACTCAGTGAGACCTTACCACTTAACATGCAAAAATACACGCTTACACCTTAGTTTAGCACCTATCTCGATTCAAAAATCAAACATTGTCCAATTGAGTAAACGCTGTGACGTCGGCCCAACAATACAAACCAACATTGGGTCAGCGTCGTGTAGCCTATGTTTGATGGAGTAGCGGTGTATTTTATACATCTCTGTAAAGGTTTTGAAGAAAATGTACTTACAAAATACACTACAATAGACCACGGTGATAATTTAAATTAAAGTATTAATAAAGTATTATGTAGACTACTTACATCCACACAGTACCACCATCATGATGCCGTGAGTATCCGCAAGTATTGAAATGTCCTGATATCTGCAAGTACTCGTGTTTACAAGCAAGCAGTCACTGTAGACGAGTACTTTATTTTATCCATCCCACGTGACCCACATCAGCAGGTGTGGGTAAGTTTTTGTTAATGAACGTAACTAGTATTACTTTATACTTATATATTAATATCATACGGTCACATGTATATATAGGCTATATAGCTCTATATAACACAATCCTCTAACTCTTATATGTTACACTCTCCTCTCTCTCCTCTCTCTGTCTCTCTCTAGTTCTCATTGCATGATGACGTTTGAAGCTCCTAGTCAACTGAGTTTCACTGCCATTCTGGCCGCTCATCCAGATCAACATCTGACCTGTCCGACATTTAGCGCACACTGAGCGGGGGTTCCCTGCAGGGTAACCCGTGACGTAGCCACACTGTAGCCAGCCAGGCAGGTAGTCACTCTACTAGTAGCCGGTCAGACACGCGCGCAAACTCTCTCATAGCTACAGTCGGGGACACTTTTTACGAGTTATTTTTTGGCTTGGCCTGCACTCCCTCCTGTCTTTCTACAGTTCTATGTGGCGGTGTGTTTGTGGTGGCAGCGCCGGGCGGTTGTCAACCAGTTTAGTGCGCCGCTGCCATTATACCGCCACCAGCGCAAAGTGTCTCCTGTCACCACCAGGTGTCACTCCTGCCCGGCTGACTTCATCACCGCGAGACATCTGGTGAGTGCTACATTCATGCAATGTTGGTTCTATGTTGGGCCGACGTCGCAGACAGTGTGCCAACATTAAGCCAACATTGGATGAATGTGGCGTGTTCGCTGGGATATACCTCGCAGGTAACAACAAAAATACAGCGCTTTTTTTCAATGTTGATTATTATTGGGCCAGCGTCGGGATAACGTCTTGCGTTTGCTAAGAAATTTTGTAGCCTAGGCCAAGCCTACAACCTCCCAAATAAGGCTATAATGTAGTAGAGTAGTTTGCAAAAAGCCAACTATTCAACCAACCGAGCAGCAAGCTAACCAACCAACCAACCGGCCAACCAGCAAACCATCCAACCAACAAACCAACCAACCAGCAAACCATCCAACCAACAAACCAACCAACCAGCAAACCATCCAACCAACAAACCAACCAACCAACCAATGTATATAGCCGATCATCCAGCCATATTTAACCAACCAACCAGCCAGCCAAATCAATCAATCAATCAATCAATCAATCAATCAATCAATCAATCAATCAATCAATCAATCAATCAATCAATCAATCAATCAAAATCAATCAGTCAATCAGTCAATCATTCTATCAGTCAGTCCTCAGTCAATCAGTCAATCAGTTAATCAGTTAATCAGTTAATCAATAATTCAATTATTCAATTATTCAATTATTCAATTATTCAATTAATCTATAATTGAATTAATCAATTAGCCATTATTTATATGTCTGTTCGTCAATATCAACAGATACATTGAAATGAGTCTAATTCATATTTAACACAGTATGAGTTGGGATTTATAAATCAATAGTCGACTTAGACCAGGTAGGCTGGACAAATAATCCTGATCAACGACCGCTGGCATATTCCAACCACGTTACAGAATTAGCCAAGGTAAATAAATGAATAATACGAATCGGGTTTCAGGCCACTTTTGTGCAC
Organism: Flabesymbios commensalis; assembly: GCA_964017125.1. Lineage (NCBI taxonomy): Eukaryota > Metazoa > Annelida > Polychaeta > Terebellida > Flabelligeridae > Flabesymbios > Flabesymbios commensalis. Next base: position 35,227,382 of record OZ024906.1, on the reverse strand, counting down.
ATACAGGCCAAATTGGGCGAGTAGAACCTCCTGAGGATGGTGATATGAGTGAGATGACACTGCCCTCCGGACACAGGATTCGAAATTCAAACCCTGGAGGTCTGAAGCCGAGTGTTGTAAAATGTCATACAAATGTTTTGTGTTTGCTGGGGTGAGGCACTGAAATATTTCTCAAACGAGTGGATCAGTGCGAAACTAGAGTATTATGTTGTATCGAACGCATATGACCTATATTCACATTGAGTGGGGGGAGCGATGATATTTCTCTGAAAAACCCAAGTAGGATCAGTGGGGTTCAAACACGGAACACATGGCTGACCGACGAGGCGTGCAGTAGGGGTTTTTACCAATGCGTCACGCCCCCTCCGTTAGAGGAATTAATCACTGGTAATTGTATCAGGCAACCGGGTTGTTTTTAGTTTTTTTTCTCCACAAATTATCTGTAATATAAATTTATGTAAATATAAAACATTTAGTCCCTGCACACTATATGCGACTAAGATTAAATTATACCGTATTTCTACGTGAAGGGTAAACATTTTCTTAGACAATTCCTGCAAAGCCACATTACCATTACGTTCGCAGGCGTCACCTGGCGAATAGTGTTAATACAGGTACAGATTCTACAACGAATCCCATGGCGCTAACACGAGGCGTTTACTTAATGCCGGTTTAATGCTGGGCCGACGCCGTAGACGGCGGGCCAACATTGAGCCAGCATTGTTTCAACGCCTCATGTTACCTGGGATATTGGTCGAGGCAACAGTAATGTTGATGCTTCGGTACTATCTAGTTAGCTGAGCAGGCCAAAGTCAACTTTCTGCAGCACGCCATATTTACAACGCATCTGCCCTGCTATAAAAGATACGTGTGAAAGGGGACCGCGTGTCAGCGCTCACGTGGTCGAATCCTGTGTCAGATATTCTGTGATAAACACACAGAACATTTGATAACATCGCCTCAGAGCGAAATGATCCTAAATAATTTGAAAGTTTTATTATTAATGAGAGCTACAATAACTAGAAGGGTCTAGAGTTGTCTCCCCTCCAGCAGCATAACCATAAAGGTTGCTAGCTAATAGATGTAGTGTCAATGGCTTTTGTAATTAGTGTTATAAATAGCTCCTGTGGACAGTAGAAGATATGTATTAAGCGGAATTTATTATTCCGTTTTGGAACCACGCCGATGTGTGAAACATAATGTGGCTTGTCAACACTCCCAGCCAAGAAGAGAAGTTAACCCAATGCTGGTCTAATGCTAGCCCACTGACCAACAGCAAAACATCACTGGTTCAACGCCTCGTGTTTACTGGGGCTGCGTTCAATAGCACGCTGGGCTGGTAGTGCCAAGGAGGTTATATAACCTCCCTGGTAGTGCTTACTGCTGGCGGCGAGTACAAGCCGACACCGACCCAATGTCTGTTAAATGTTGGACAAGCGTCGCCGGTGCTGGCCAGTATCCATTTAGCCCCAGTCAGTACTTCATGCTGGCGGTACCGGCGTTGATGCTTTGAGCCAAAGCTGGGTTAATGCTGGTCCACCGGCTGTGACGCTGGCCCACATTCAGCGTGGCGCCACACACGACAGGGTAACCCAATACTGGGCTAAGGCTGGCTAAGCGTCGTAGACGGTGGGCCGACATTTGCCCAGCATTGGGTTAACGTCTCGTGTTTGACGGCCTGCACGATAGAAAACCCAGGACAGAAATGAATGGAACACACAGACTCACAGAACGCGACAGAAACACTGAGCGGACAGAGCGTCACAGAGGTAAACCAACATGTCCCCACCGAGATATAATTATGTATCTGTTGAATGTTTATGCGTATGCACAGAAGTGATATCATTTTATTTGGGCAAATCGTCACGATTGTAGAAGCTGCGTATTAAAAATGTTGCAAAAAACATCTAAATTCAAATCAAAACTCAAGCCAAATGTCCATTACTCAATTCACTCTAAAATGTCAGCGTATAATACTGAATTTGGATAAGTGAGTGAGTGAGTGAGTGAGTGAGTGAGTGAGTGAGTGAGTGAGTGAGTGAGTGAGTGAGTGAGTGAGTGAGTGAGTGAGTGAGTGAGTGAGTGAGTGAGTGAGTGAGTGAGTGAGTGAGTGAGTGAGTGAGTGAGTGAGTGAGTGAGTGAGTGAGTGAGTGAGTGAGTGAGTGAGTGAGTGAGTGAGTGAGTGAGTGAGTGAGTGAGTGAGTGAGTGAGTGAGTGAGTGAGTGAGTGAGTGAGTGAGTGAGTGAGTGAGTGAGTGAGTGAGTGAGTGAGTGAGTCGGACTATGCCCTAGTATGGCCCACTATTTTAAAATAAATCTAAGGGGTTTTTATAGTGCACAGTAACTTAGGCAGCACTGTACTCTCCAGGCATATTAAAAGTTTGGAGCACTATATGCGCAACCCCAATGACAAATATCCGACCCGGCCGGGATTCGAACCCGGGTATTTGTCATCGGATGACAAATCGGAGACGGCCCCCAACAGAGTAAGACGGATGCAACAGCTCTGCAGAAAATACATTCCGTTTACAGCAAACGAAAAACATTATTGTTTAATGGTATGTATATTTATGATACTTTATAGACTCTACTATGCACGAAATTTTGTACTAAAGGGGTGGCGAATTCAGGGGATCATAGCTCCATTCTTGATTCAAAAATAAAGTTTGGTCCGCTGATATAGTTTGTCATATAGCGGATGTACACGGTCTTACAGGAATCCATTTAACAAGTTTCCACAAATCTTATCTGGCAGAGTGGACGACTTAGTAATGTCCACACCTTCGCAAACTCAATTTAAATGTTAATCTCAGACTCTATAACATGTAAACGACACCCCACTCTATAACATGTAAACGACACCCCACCCCTATAAACATGTTGAACACATTAACTTCATCTCAGAATTACATTGCATGGCAAACTTCTGAAATGCTTATTAAAATTGTGCGCATTTCTAGAAATTTGTGTTTTAAAAATTTCACGAAATCTGGATGAAAATTGACTTCGAAAATCAATCACCCCAGTTTAAACATGTTAACCCTTACAACGCTGAAATAGGTTTGTATAAACCATGGATTAACCCTTTAACCGCCAGTGTCGCATATATTCGGGTTTTTATTTTTTATTAGCACATTAAGTACCATCTTTTAAACATGTTAAAGATAAAATGTGACATCAATCAGCAATATTTAAAAACAGTTGACCTCCATTTTGCCAAATTTTAATAATTTTCACTCACTTGAAGTTGTTGATCGCGTCAGCGAGACACAACTTCAAGTGGGTGAAAATTCAGATTTGATAATTTGGCGGTTAAAGGGTTAAGCAGTTTTTTTTAATTTGAAATCACCAGAAGTATCATAAGACTTAGTCAGCTTTTCCGTTTCATTTGAATACATAATAATTATGTTATGGGTCTACGGCCATTATAAATGTATAAATGTAAATCCTACTTTGAGCCATATCTTGCCATTTCTTAGCTAGATACGAAATAGTGTTGGCTGTAATATTAGGAAATATTGTTCCAGATTTATGCCTGATAAAAATAATGAACTGGAAAAAGATCACTGGGTATTGCCCGCACGTCTCACTGAATAACACCAGCACTCAAATCTGCAGCAGAGACAAAAATATGTTCCGGTAATGTTCTGGGGCAATCATTTTCTAGGTCGCTCCGGATATTAGGCGGATTGCTTGTGTTATAATGAAGACGGAAAATACTTCATTTCAGGATCAACTCTTTGATCACCCATCCTGATCAAAACTGTTATTAATTCCGTTTATTAACACACGAAATAACGTGTTTTAGACGTAAAAAATCGGCTATTTTGTAAGAATGTTACTGTCTCGAATTTATTAAATATGTTTTTAAAACACTTGAAGTGGATCGCGGCAGCGAGACACAACTGCAAGTGTGTTTACGTATCTAAGTAGGCGTTTTATCAAGTAAAAAAACAAAGTACAGTATTGTTTATTGTCGAATTTTTTAAATTGCGATTTAAATTGCAAACAAATATGGCAAACGTGTTTATTTTGCTTTAATCATTTAATAATAGGCCCTGTTTTCAAAAAGAACGTTCCTCCCCAACGATGTTATCTAATGCATGGAAGGCGGGGACAGCGTCTACAACATTAACCAAAGTGTCTTTAACCAAAGTGCCATACTAGATATATGAGATTCAAATATGACCCAGGCATCTGCACTAAATCAGTCGCTTCACCAGCCGATCACGTACTTGTCAGTAAATGATGTAATACAATACAGAATAAATGGAGGATATCTGTGGCCCAAACCATAGGAAGTTATCTTTATTCAAACAAAAAGTACGTGGTTTTTAGCATTTTTCGAGATTATTGCTTAAAAGAGATAAAAGTCATTAAAAATAATGGACTTTTCCCCCTTCGATGTTTTATTTTTAGTAAACAAATTTAAAAAAAAATCGACCGAACCACCCAAAAGATTGATTTGAAAAAATAAAATGTGCATTATATCAAGAATATTAAATGTTATATATATTCCCGATTATATCATAGAAAACTTATTATTTAACAAGAAGTTATTTCTTTCTGTATTTTGAGTTTTTTTAAATATTTTGTGTACTTCGAAAAAAGCGCGGTGCGACTGATTATAAAGGTGCAGCTTGGTCACAAAATAGTGACAGCTGGGTCACAAATAGTGATAGATGGGTCACGTATAGTCTATCTTTAATATTAGTTAAGTTAATCTTATTAACCCGACTACTGAATACAATTAAGGTGACTATTTGTGACTAATCTGCACGTAATCTGTTAATAGTTTATCAATGATAATGGATTCAACACTCACGGTGGTGGTAGTTATAGAGCAGAACTTCCATATCTTATCTGACGCAGGGGAATGCGCTCCTTTTAAAGATAAATATTCCAGTTTGTGATAACCTATGTCGTGTTCGCAGCGCTTTTCAAAATGATTCATTTTGGGAAAAAACAGGCGACTAACTATTATCCGCTCCTGAGCCTGGCCTCTTTTCATTGGGGGATGCAGCTCATCTCTTAAATGGGACATTGATGAAGGTGACACCTGTATAGGATGATTGAGTGTGGTACAGTGGTGTTTGAATGCTGGGCCAGCTGGCCCAGCATAAAAACGGCATTGAGCCAGACAGTTCGCGGCCCGCCCGTGTTTTCTTTTTTAAATGTCTTAACCCCTGGTTTGAGTACACCTGACCCTCTGAGCCCCACGTGCCCCGTTCACCAACCGTCGCGCGTGTCCCATATATCCGAAGGTCGGGGCGTGGGAAAATTGGTCGTCTGCCAATCAGAGCTCGCACCGCCCCCCACCTCTCCACCCCCACCCCTCCCTTCACTCTCTCCACCCCAGGTCGTCGCCTAGCAACAGTGGTGACGCTTTGGCCGCCCAGAACTAGAAGTTTAACATTTATTTTACACAGGGGATGGTGACCCTTTGTCTGCCCCAGAATGGCAACATATCGTCCTTTTGGATATACAGGGGTGTATCTGGCACCCTTTCATATCCGAGGGAACGATATTTTATTCACTGTGAATGAAATTACAATAGAATGAAAGTTTGGGTACACAAGTGTGATACTATAGTATATCAATTTAAAGCTCCGAAATCTCTGATTTGAAAGTATCATTGGGTTTTGTATCTAGTTAAAAAATAGGTGAAATATGCTGGTTATGTGACGCATATATCTAGGTAAAGCGCTTGGGACACTCGCAGCCCGCATTCAAAAACAAATTATCTGACTGATAAACTGTGATAGTTAACTGAGTTATGAAGAAAGATAAAAACAGTGTATGTGGCGGTTTTGTTTTTTCGTAATGGTGAACATGGGCGTGGAGCTATACTCCGCCCCCCCCCCACACACCCCCCCCCCCGATGACAGGTAATGTGTTTTACTTTGACTTTTACATAATTTCTTAGCACGTGCGCACAATAAAACGCGTGTGTCGCATAGAAGATAATCAGTCATGTGCTGAATTCTAATCGCGTTTAATACTTAACAACAAATTGATAGGTAGGTGACACTTATAGCTCGTTCCGTCGTGTGGTGACATAATTTATACCAACAGTATTTTATTATCGTTGACCTCTGGGCATTTTATCTGGGTATTTTAACATTATTAGGCTATCTGATATATATTATAGTGGGTGATTGGCTGTTGAATTAGCCCAACATTAACCCAGCTATCACCGCGTTATCAAGTATTAAAGAAATGGCTGCTTTCGCCAAGTCACCGTTTTTTTGGTGATTTTTTTACTCCCCAAAAAAACACCAAGACCCCGATTTTTTTTCTGGCCTAAAACAGAGATACATAGATAGTGGCTTTACTATGGCAATGCGTGAATACTTATGTTATAGGCCTATCTGGCACGATACTCCGGGAAATCTCTACACGTTGAGCCAATGTCGGGTTAATGCTGGGCCAGCATTGACCAGGCACTGGTTCAGTGTTTCGCATTTCCACGTCGCATTGAACTTGAAAGGAGACAGTGCCGGAAGAATGAGTGAGTATCTGCATTGTTTTTTTTCCTCGCATCTGACCACGTGTGTAACCTTGTCCCCAAGCCGCTAAAATATGTGAAAAATATACACTGAACTAGAAATAGCCGCACCATGCCGACCCCTTCCCCCTGTTATGTGCGCGTGCGATCTGAAATTGATCTTAGAAATTAATTGATAACTATCACAATGTATAGAGCATAGGCATAATGACATACAGGGAAAAACACTGAATGAGAGGGGGAATTTCGAGTTTGTGTGCAAAATGAATGAATGTTGATTGATTGATTGATTGATTGATTGATTGATTGATTGATTGATTGATTGATTGATTGATTGATTGATTGATTGATTGATTGACTGATTGATTAATTGATTGATTGATCGATTGATTGATTGATTGATTGATTGATTGATTGATTGATTGATTGATTGATTGATTGATTGATTGATTGATTGATTGATTGATTGATTGATTGATTGATTGATCGATTAATTGATTGATTGATTGATTCATTGATTGATTCATTGATTCATTGATTCATTGATTGATTCATTCATCCATCCATTCATTCAGTCAGTCAGTCAGTCAGTCAGTCAGTCAGTCAGTCAGTCAGTCAGTCAGTCAGTCAGTCAGTCATTCAGTCAGTCAGTCATTCATTGGTATTTTTCCGATCTGGCTGAGGCTCGAAATTCAGTGGTACTGGGTTCGAATCCCGGCCGGGTCGAATATTTGTCATCGAGGTTGTTCGAAACATATTGAGCAAATGAAAAAGGTTGGGTAATTTGATTGATTGATTGATTGATTGATTGATTGATTGATTGATTGATTGATTGATTGATTGATTGATTGATTGATTAATTGATTGATTGATTAATTGATTGATTGATTGATTGATTGATTGATTGATTGATTGATTGATTGATTGATTGATTGATTGATTGATTGATTGATTGATTGATTGATTGATTGATTGATTGATTGATCGATTGATTAATTGATTGATTGATTGATTGATTGATTGATTGATTGATTGATCGATTGATTGATTAATTGCCTGATTGATTAATTGCCTGATTGATTGATTGATTGATTGATTAAAAAATGTTTGTTTGATTGATTGATTGATTGATTGATTGATTGATTGATAGATCGATTGATCGATTGATTGATTGATTGATTGATCGATTGATCGATTGATTGATTGATTGATTGATTGATTGATTGATTGATTGATTGATTGATTGATTGATTGATTGATTGATTGATTGATTGATTGATTGATTGATTGATTGATTGATTGATTGATTGATTGATTGATTGATTGATTGATTGATTGATTGATTGATTGATTGATTGATTGATTGATTGATTGATTGATTGATTGATTGATTGATTGATTGGTTGATTGATTGATTGATTGATTGATTGATTGGTATTTCTTTTATTCGGCACGTCCTATCTGGTTGTGGCTCGAAATTCAGTAGTACTGGTTTCGAATCCCGTCCGGGTCGGATATTTGTCATCGAAGTCCTTCAAAGCAGCGCTGTATGGTATGCCAACTCTGTTTGCAATATAAAAAAACTTGAAGTCATCCGCTAAGAGAAGGGCATAGTCCCTACTTCGGGCTTTCTTCTGTAGCGATTTTACCATGATTGTGCAGAAAGCGACGTTAAACAATATTCACTCACCCATTTGAAGCTGGAATTGCTGACGCGATTTCCATCTTAAAATGACGACAACATATTTATATGTGTGATCAATAGGTATTTCCTAACTTAGATACGTGTACAAGTTAGCTTCCACCACAAACTATGTACATCATACATTTTAGTGGCATAGTATAATTTTGTCAGAAGCTTGTTAGGAGCCGCATATATACAGCCCTAGTAGCATGAGTAGAACAAGGTTATTATATAAAGGTCAAATTGAATGGCAAAGTTCTATAATTATGGTAAAGTTTTTTAATCATCTTTGCCAGCTTCGTTTTATTTAAAAGTAAATTTGAATGTTAATGTTCTATAATTTTTTTTTGCTAGCTTCGTTTTATTTAAATTGTCCGCTATTGTCATCTGTAAAATTGATAACTTCACGGTGTCGTGTTTGCTGGGTTAACTTATTGAGCAAATGGGAAAGATTGGGCTAGTTTGAACAGAATTTGCGTGTCTTTTGATCTGTTAGCTGAAAAGTGCAATTAAATTGGCAGTTGGAGACGACGAGGGTAATATATCGGCGTGTCTTCAATGAGTAATATATGGAAATAATGGTAGGGTGTTTTAGTAATGAATTATTATAAATTGATCATGAACATTAATCATTTAACAGCCAAGATATCTACTAATTAATTTTCGCTGACGTGACACACAGCTTGAAACGAGTGAAAATTATTTAGATTTGTGAAGGCCTCACGCCCTAGTTTTGTAAACATCGTTGGTCGAAGATATGTATCAATTTTAAAAGTGGAGTGTTGTTAAATGAAAACGGTTATCATTATTGACGTGAGCTAAAGGGTCCAATGTTCCACTATAATATGTAGTAGAGAGGACCCTTTAGCTCCAAGGCGGCCATATTATTGTGAAGTGTTTCAGAGGGTAGGAAATGTTTGTGTTTACATTGCTTGTTAACTGTAATATATATTTATACCGTTGAAATTGTGCCAAACTAGGCATCACATGTTATAATATTGTTGCTCCCTTTCTCGAGTTAACATCCTTTTATCCGTTGTTCTCTGGTCAGCGTAACGGTGTATTAAGCTATCGAAATGTTATTGGCTAATATTTTATCCAAAAAATATTTAAATTCTGCGTGACAATACATCTTTTTCAACACTTTACATAAATTTACTACAATTAGCTACATATTAACTAGAAACTCAACGCATGTTGTGTTGAGTTATGAGCTAATACTAATATAGTACTTCATTTCAAGTGTTGAAAATATATTAAGTCTCATCAAAGAAACGTTGAACCAACGCTGGATTCATGCTGGTCCACCGTCTACAAAGCTGGCCCGCCATTAAAACAATATTCTTTCAACGTCTAGTCTTTGCTGGGGTTGTTCAAAATTCAAATCTCTGTTGAATAAAATATAGGCCATAATATTCTGATAAACGAGCCTTGTTTTTCCTGGGAACTCGTCAAATAACACGTGTCTTGTGCAGAGAAAAGGATGTTGAAGCGAGAAAGGAATAAACTATTGTAACATTTTTTTTGATTACTGTAAAGCACAACATAATCACCCAGTTTTTGGCCAATGTCGAGCAGTGTCATCTATCGTGGTTTGTCTATCATCTCGTATAATTCCGCCTTGCAAAGCCAAAACGTAGTATCTGCTTACTTTTCGAGTGAGTAGTAACTGCATGTTGGTTTTGCAGATCAGAATTGTGTACCATGATAAAGGAATGGGCGAGAACCAGGTTTTTGTATTATAAAAAGACAGGAGTTGCTGAAACATACGCACGTGTCAGCACCAGATTAAGGAGAGGTGGGTTTTCGTGCGTGCATTGTGAATCTCCCCTGTGAGGGGAGATTCGGGGACACCCTTTCATCTCCAGTGTGTCTTGTATGTTTAATTCAGTCATGAAAATGCAGCTGTGAAAATAATTAGCAGCTGTGGATTTATTTATTCCACATTGAGCAGGGAAAAGCTATAGCGATTACCAACTCAAGCTGAATTAAAATGATCTGAAGTCACCAAAATGCCATTTGAAAAAACATAATATTATCATTTTCATTTCATTGTTATTTACTGTGGTAAAGTTTTACGTACACCGATAAAAATAATTAGAAATAAGTAGCATTTTTATGTAGATCACATAGGATTTCAACTTCTAAAACGAGCTATAGTGAAAACAAAACAGACAAATCTGGACCCTAAAAAGTCTGTCAATCATTTTTTTCTCATGAAGTGGTAATAATTTATTGTATTAGGTAAAGAAACTTTGCAATATATGTGTGTGTGCTACGGTAAATAGCAAAATGAACTTAACCCTGAGCACGACTACATGTATAGTTCCTTTTAACCCTTGAAGCCCTAAAATATTTATGTACAAACCATGGGAACCAAAGGAGTTTTTCAACTTGAAATCATTAGAAACGTCCTAATTAGCTCTTTCAGATTCATTTGAATACCTATGTTATGTGTCTCCGGTCATTAAAAATATTTTCACTCTTATAGCGCGGGGATCGACTTTAGTCGTCAGAATCTGACGTCTACAGACGTCAGAATCTGACGACTAAAGTCGGTCCCCGCGCTGTAAGGGTTAATCCGTTTTATTAGCTGGTCAGATCACTGTTATTGGGAACAAAATATTTGGAAATGTTTGGTCTCAAATTAAACGGATATGAGTAATTTTCACCCACTTGAAGTTGTGGGTCGCGGTAGCGAGACACAACTTCAAGTTGATGAAAAATTATGTAAGATAATGATTAACCCTTGTGCTGCTAAGCCATTATAAAGACGGTTTCAAGCAGGTCGCAAACTAATTCAGCTGCCACTGAAATTTATAAAACAGTTCGTGGAAGATGATCAGCTGATTAGGTCATTCAATTTTTAAAATGTCCAAATTTCATAAATGTAAGTATTTGGTGCCATTTGAAGCTTTAAATATGTATTGTGTTAACAATACCAGCTTCAAATTAAAGTAAATTAAAACAAACATTTCTAGCAAGACAAGGGTTACAAAATATCTTTTTAAGAGTGTATGGTACTTAATAGGTGCACACGTGTCTAAAAGCTTTGTAATTTTAACAGAAATAATCCAGCGAACATAAATAGACTATATAATTATCTAATCGTTATTTGAAACGTAAAACGTGCGTCAACCCATCAATTCTTTATCCAGAATTGTCATTAAGATATCTTATAAAAATTTGGAGTCCTCACAAATTCAAATTTTTTGTTAACACATTGAAGGAGATGCTTAAAATACAAGAAATATCACGCTGTAAAAAAGACACATTGGCCCTATGACTATGACTGCCCGATGTTGGGCCACCGCCTCCGACACTATCCCGGTATTCTATGTCGTGTTTTTGCTGGTAGACTAAGGGACGCACCATTACATATATGGGGGGGGGGGAGAAGAAAAAAAATCTGAAAAAAATTAGACGCCACAAAAGTGAAAAAAAAGTTCCTTGAAAATGTTGCCAGAAAAAAGTTTGTTGACGGAATTGATGAAAAATATGTTGACCAGAATAAACCAGGAAATGCTAACATACAGAAAAGGGAAAGCATTCTTCAACGAAATATATAAAAATATAACCAACAAAAACTCTAGCCCCCCCCCCCCCAGATATGTAATAGTGTGTCCCTAAATGAGCTAATTGCGAAACTGTGACAGCCCAGCAAACACGAGGCGATGAACCAATGGTGTATTAATGTTGGCCCACCATCTGTGACGCTGGCTCAACATTATTCCCACATTGGTTTATCGCCTGTGTTCCTGGAAGAGTTCACCACCAGTATAGCGAATATGGACAGGATATGTTATATGAACAAATCACTATGATCATTTGAACGAGGCGCGTGCCACGAACATTCACTGATTTTAACTCAGGATGTAGTTCAGCCCTGAAGCGATCTTCAATCATCTTCCCTTCAGCAAGCCTTGGCTTCTCGCGGCCTCGAGAAGCCAAGCCTTGCTGTAAGGGAAGATGCCTTTAATCCGTCATACCGTTTCACCACCGAGACAAGTGGCTCATATTTTAATCTGTATTTATTTTTAGATGATCTGGGGTGATATCTGGGATTTCTCATGTGAAAAATGCTGACACTTCAAGCGATAAACGGGTAAAATGTGGGGCCCAGTTGAGAGAGGGGGTGCTGAACCAATTTTGAGCAGAAGTGCAAAATGACATTGTTTTTCTGAAGCATATTATAGTAGGATGTGTCAGTCCATCAATATATTTTGTGTTGACTGCTGTTATTGGAGTCAGGGCGTGATTGAAACAATGAGATTAAACTACTAGCCGCGCGCCACATCAAATCACCTTCACCTATCAGGTCTGACCGTCAGACTACCAGTCTGCCGGTAGCAGAAAACTGGATAGATGAAGATGCATCAAATATAATAGATTTTGTTAGGCCTACATGGTCACAGCTTCAGTAGGCTTCACTCATAAAAACTTCAAGAGTCTTAAAGTCTCCGCTACGCACTCATCAAACAAATTTTAACAGTATTTAATATAATATAAAGATTTGTATCACAGTGCTTGAAAACCGGCATAGAAAATCATGCGATACCATATCTACGACATTTATGGATTATTACAATATTATAGTATCTTCAGCCTGTTTAGAGCGAGATAAGATTACTCAGATCCATAAATGCTTGTGCCCCCCCCCCATTCCGCCTATTATTATCTAGGGCGAATATTCTAAAAACGATCTTAGGCAAGTGATTGGTCGAGATGGCCCTGTCGACCAATCACATGCTTAAGATCTATGTCAATCGCTATCAGAATATATCGGCTTCTAACATGATAAATGCTTCGAACAATCATCTCACGATGAACCTGAAATCTTCATTTTACTTATTTGGTCCTGTTAGTGTTTTGCGACTCATACATTCATAGCCAAAAACTTCCCATAAATGTGCCAGTGTTGTGCCGGCTTCTTCTCTGACGTCTGCCTACATGTAGTGAGCACTGAGTCAGCGTCTCGCGCCTCCTTGGCATATCACCCTAGATTGGCCCTGTATAAAGTCCTTGCTGTGTCTAACTACGATCGTCTCAAATTCAGTTAAGTTAAAGTACGAGAACAGTCCTATTGTTGACCTGTACCTGCAAACATCAAAATTTTTTAATGTTGGGCCGACAGCGACCCAATATTTTGACATTAATCGATATTGGATCAACGTCTCGTGTTTGCTGGGACTTTTCCACTTGATCCAGTTGTATGAACGCTGTGTAGGCTAAAAAGAACGAACGAACGAACGAACGAACGAACGAACGAACGAACGAACGAACGAACGAACGAACGAACGAACGAACGAACGAACGAACGAACGAACGAACGAACGAACGAACGAACGAACGAACGATCAATCAATCAATCAATCAATCAATCAATCAATCAATCAATCAATCAATCAATCAATCAATCAATCAATCAATCAATCAATCGAACGATCGATCGATCGATCGATTGATCGATCGATCGATCGATCGATCGATCGATCGATTAATCAATCAATCAATCAATCAATCAATCAATCAATCAATCAATCAATCAATCAATCAATCAATCAATCAATCAATCAATCAATCAATCAATCAATCAATTAATCAATCAATCAATCAATCAATCAATCAATCAATCAATCAATCAATCAATCAATCAATCAATCAATCAATCAATCAATCAATCAACCAACCAACCAACCAACCAACCAACCAACCAACCAACCAACCAACCAACCAACCAACCAATCAATCAATCAATCAATCAATCAATCAATCAATCAATCAATCAATCAATCAATCAATCAATCAATCAATCAATCAATCAATCAATCAATCAATCAATCAATCAATCAATCAATCAATCAATCAATCAATCAATCAATCAATCAATCGATCAATCAATCAATCAATCAATCAATCAATCAATTGATGAATTGATGAATTAATGAATTTATCAATAGATTAATCAATCAATCAATCATCAATTGATCAATCAATTGAGTTTAAGACCACTTTTTTGCACATGCAGGTTGAATTTCATGAGCAAGGAGAACCATGTACTCCAGACACAGGTTTTACAAATCGAACCCTGAGTGCATAAGGTCGAGCACGTTACCTTTTGGCTACACATAATTATGAATCTTGACGAGTAACGGATACATTTTTTTTTTGAAACGTACTTGAATACCTGAACCGTGGGACAAGATCTCGTAATCTGAGGGGATGGGGGGGTGTTAGGCGGCAGCGTCAATGACTCTTGAAAAACTTGAAGGATGGACAATCTAAAACTTCAGTAAATTAGGGCCGTAGGCCTACAATAAATAATTAGATACAAATTATCTTGCTGTCCATACCTTCAGCTTATCCTATTAGGAATATTTAAGTTAATTTTATCATATCATACCGGGTACATTCAATGATGTTGTGAATCTATGCAAGTTGTTTATTTAACCAGAATGATATAAATATATAAATAAAATCAGTACCTGTAATTGCGGAAGACATACAAGAATCGTTTCGCTTACGACCACTTGAATGTTAGAGCCGCCGCACGGACATTATCAAGGATATCAATATTATGCTCACATATCTAGGAAATATCAACAGAGATAAAATCTATTTAAGCAGAAAACGTTTCTTTTGCCATTTTACACAGCTTCGGCGAAGTCACCCCTATCAGCCTGGTGTCCAGGTATTCTGAAACTTCTCTCGAAACCCGAATGAAGTGATCCCAGTTTAGTGCAATAATCAAAGTATACACTTATGTGAAATTACCTATTCGGTAAATTTTCATAAAATTTTAGCTGACTTATTTAAATTATAAGTATATATGTATATATATTAGCAAAAGTAAAGAATGAAAATGTCTACTACATTTTATCTGGTCTGGGAGGATTTGCCCTACATGACGTCTCGAAGTCATTCCCAACTCGAGGCGAATAGAATCATTGTCCTGAGTTTACCAAAGTAGCTTACGATATCTCAAATAAAAGCGGATAGCATCACTCAGTATTGTGGTGGGTTATTTTACTTTTTAAATCTATGAATTTTACTCAAAATACAGTTTGTCAGGTGGTCCATAATAATATGCGGCGATGGAAATTAACCGGTTAACTCTGGTCCTGCTGAATTGGTTATATTGTATTTTTCGTCATTTGAAGCTGGAATTGCTAACGCAATTTCTAGCTTCAAATGACAAAGAATGCTTATATTTTTTGCAAATTTACATCTTCTAAATGGAGTTATTTGACTAACTGAGCATCTACTACAAACTATATTAACAATTTTCAGTGGCATATTAGTTGGCTTAAAATCTGCTTGAAACTGTATAATTATACCCGGGCGTAGCAGGACAAGGGTTAATATTTGGGATGCAGCACAGTACAGTGATCCCGGTGATCCAGATTAAATCTCTGAGACATAACGGAGCGGCCATCTGGTGACGGTAAATGTAAAATCACTCGCCACAGCACAGGTATGAACTATCAAATAGTGCCTATAGGCTATGATTTTATTATCTATGCATCGACACCAGAAATTCCGGATTGACTTAATTATGCGTCCGCGTGATGAACATTTATTACGCTTGTTGTTACCCCTCAAACCCTTATAGCGCAGAGGATTGACTTTAGACGTCAGAATCTGACGTCTGTAGACGTCAGATACAGACGTCAGATTCTGACGTCTTATGTCGATCCCCGCACTGTAAAAATTAACTAGATTTATGACGGCCGTAGACCCCATAGCATAGGTATTCAAGTGAAGTGTAAAGATTTAACTGAGACATTTATGGTGATTTCAAATTGAAAAAAAAACGTTGGTCGTCATGGTTTATATACAAAAAATCAAGTTTTCACGGGTTAAGCTGCCTTATCGTAAGAATGCACCAGAATGTTTTTAATAAAATTAAATCACGAGATAATTATATATTTTATGACAATAAAGACGTCCTGGGCTTTCATTTCTGCTAGTACACTTTGATATTAAGCAATCAGGACATTTTCATTTATTTTAAGGTGTGAATCGCTAAAATCTCACATCTCAACTTGAATACCTGCAGTGTTCGGATGGCTACAAAGTAATATGGACAATACTATCATGACAATTAGGTTTATTTGGTCTCATTTTCAAGGTGCACACCTGCGGATGGGGGGGGGGGGGCTGCTGGGACAGGCTTACAGCGCAAACGAGCGACACTGTGCTAAAAACTGTGTTAAAACAGGCAGTTAAAGCTATAAAAAAAAGTTTGTCATGTTTAAAGAGCGGGATCTTCAGCTTTATATAATACATCTTCAAGGTCACAAACGCAGTCCATTAGATTGGCTAGGAACAGCTAGTATTACGCTGTCTTTCGTCAGATTTAGGAGCATAATTTGTCAAGCAGAATTTAAAAAATAGTGTGGAAATCTTTTGATACGTTGAGAAAGATTTTCTGCGATGTGTTACATTAATCATAATGTTATTATAAAGTAGAGAAAGGGTTGTTAGTTTTAGCTTTTTTTGTATTATATCGAATTACCTGAATGGCTTATTTAGATTTTCCCTTTTCATCAGCTATGGTAAGAATGAGTGTGACTTTATATTACTTTTGGTGACAATACGTCACAAATAGGTCAGCAAATAATATATATCAGTTAATCATATCAAGTCTTGTACGAAATGACACAAAAGTCATACAAATCGGTCAAGTATGTACAGAGGTAGACACTTTTATCACACTGAACATCCCTACCGAGACCAAAAAAAGGGCGTGGCTTAACCCCCCCCCCCCCCCAGCGAGTTAAACTTGATACTTTTTTTCGGTGTTACTCGAGACCTTATAGAGGAACTTGGTAAAAAAAATCGGCTGCCCTCTTGTAGTTCCAGGTCAAGTACAATAATGTCCTGTGCTATGTCCGAAAAGAGTTATGTAACTAAGACTGGACACGATACTACTCGGCAAACACGAGACATGAGTCGAATTCTGGTTTAATGTTGGGCCAGCGTCGCAGACGGTGGACCAGCATTATGGCTTTACAAGGCAGTATTTTTATCGTAATATGCATTCAATTCTAGTCAGTAAAAAAGCTTTCTAGTTTGGGAGACGTTGATAAGCGCACTGAAACGTTTTCCACAACCTAAATGTCGCCATGAATATGTCGAATGTGTCGATACTGGTGGCAAATGACAATAAATTATCAAATAAAATATTTTAAAATATAACAGGTCAAGTTTTTAAACACATGTTTTTATTGGCAATGAAATCATTAATGGTAACTTCACATTTCAGAACCTTACCCGCCAATGTAATATTTACTTATTTAACACTTTCAGGCCTGAATTTCTCATTGTCATCTTCATCCACTACAAGCCGCGAATTGCTGTCGCAATTCTCGACTTGTAGTGGATGAAGATGACTTGATGTGGTTTAAAATTAAAGAAAATTAAAATGTATCGGTAAACCAGTTCCATGGATATTTTCGTTCTAAACCCTTGGCTGTAGGAAAATTAAGTCCGTTTTCAGGGATGTAAAATGGTGCTTTAATGCATCGTGAGGGCTTAAAGAGCATACTACCCTCGCACGTGTCACCGCCAGCCCGACCGATGCACCTTCAAAGCATGACGGGTGGTGTTTTTCTGGGAAAAGCCTCTCACCAACCCTGATGACATCGCAATGCTCTGAGACCTCCATTTTTAAATGCAATAGTTCTAATAGGATCACTAGATTTTGCTAGCTGAAAATGGGCTACTTTTATTAGGTTCTCAAAATATTGGTCTCAGTTTCATGGCACCAGAGTTTTTCGGTAGGTGGGGCGAGTGTCGTTTTTACACACTGGCTGTGTTCATAAAATGGCAGTCACTGTCAGCGGGTCTGCCGTGAAGTGAGTTAGATAGCCTGGTACCTCTATCCGTGTCCTTCAAATTCTATTTTTTTATTAAAATTCTAAATTAATCGTTGTAAGACAGATTGTATCTGCTCTGATCTGAGAAGATAAGCATCGCCAACTTGTCGTCTGAGGGAGGGGGGGAAGGGGGGGGGGGTAACACGTTATGTGCGAGGGTAGTTTATGCAAACAAGTTGAGCTACCAAGTTGAGCTACGCTGCCGTGCAAACAGTAGTAATTGTTTGCTAGAATAGTTACTAGTGGGCCTATTGTATGTGGATGTGTGGATATTATACTTACGGTACTGGGATGCTTTGAAGTCAGCAGGGTGTGGGTACTGTCTGCCGAAATACGGCGTCCCGTAGCGCAGAAAACCGTACTGGTACGGTGAACTGTACGACATGGCTGGATGGTACGCCGTGAAAGGGTACCACGGCTGCCGCACGGGCAGTGCTCGCTTTGGTATCGGGCAGATCGGTAGGCGTCGCTGTCGCTGCGGCACAGAGCGCCATGTTTTCCCCTGTTTGAGTGTGGTTGCTGGCGGTGGCATCAGAGACAGCATGCTGAGGCCTTTTTTCGACGAGGGCAGAAAATCACCACCTTTTCCACAGATCAGGATACCACCCGCTTATATAAGAGAACAACTTATTTAATACTTGTCCTCACGACTTTCCGGCAGGCAGACCTACAAGAGTGTCGTGCATTCACTTCTGATCTTTAGTTTAAATAGGACCACACCGCTAACGTAATACAATCCCACAGAAATGTGTTTGTCGGCGGACAACCTGCAGATTAAAGACAAACTCTGGTGGATATTGGGCCAGTGTCTCCGACGCCGGCCCAATATCCACGAGATTTTGCGCCGGTCCTTGCCATTTTGCGCAGGATGGAGGGGTCGGTTACGGTCAATTATAATGCCGTGTTCTATTGGTCGTCAACCAGTGTGGTTCGTGATGGTCAAAAGTCATGTGACATTCTGGCCGGACGTGTTGGCTGACGGGATGGGCGTGTCCTAGATCCGCTGCTCCTCCACGACAAGGGCGTGGACTGTGGTCAGTCCTGGCCTGACCAGTCAATCAGGGCCACACTGACCAATAGGCCCGCATCCCTCAAAGTGGATTTCTTGGGAAACGTAACAATATTCCATTTTATTTCCATGCGATTAAGAGCGATATTATCAAAACTAAGATTTAAGTATGTCTGAATACACATAACAGTCTACGAATTTAGCCCCCCTAACATAATTAAGTTCTGTCATCGACGTTAAATACAAGCAATAAGAAGATTTATCGGACAACCTGTGCTTCACCGCGAGCATCGTCACAGGTGTTTTGTAAACGGACATGCCACAGGCAATGTGAATAGGTCTACATTTATAACCGACATGCCACAGGTAATGTAAATATATCTACATGCTTTTTCGCCTAAGGTGACGTCGTCTCTGGTTAGAATCACAACTATAGAAAACGGGCGGTGATCCTGGTGTAGTGCTTAATGCTACCGACTGTCACACCGGAGCTCCTTGGTCGGGGTATTCAGATCCTCTTATTGTTAAAGATTCAATATTGTGGTGAGCCACCATGACCGGAAAGTAGCGTGTCTTACCTCAGACCAGCAGTGTTCAGATTTAAAATCCAGTTTCTGTGGGCAATGCCATCTGACCTATCTCACAATCTTCGTGAAATTGTCCTGACCCAGTTGAGACTATGTACAGAAGGGTTTGTTAAAACACCGTTAATCCGTCTATCCGTCATCCACCATTCATCCATCCATCCTCATATCCATCACTTACCCATTCCTCCATTTCTCCACCCATCGATCATCTATTCCTCCATATTCATGTTTATTCATTCACCCATTCATTCATTCATTCATTCATTCATTCATTCATTCATTCATTCATTCATTCAATCATTCATTCATTCATTCATTTATTCATTCATTCATTCATTCATTCATTCATTCATTTATTCATTCATTTATTCATTCATTCATTCATTCATTCATTCATTCATTCATTCATTCATTTATTCATTCATTCATTCATTCATTCAATCATTCATTCATTCATTAATTTATTTATTCATTCATTCATTTATTCATTCATTCATTCATTCATTCATTCATTTATTCATTCATTTATTCATTCATTCATTCATTCATTCATTCATTCATTCATTCATTCATTCATTCATTCATTCATTCATTCATTTATTTATTCATTCATTCATTCATTCATTCATTCATTTATTTATTCATTCATTCATTCATTCATTCATTTATTTATTCATTCATTCATTTATTCATTCATTTATTCATTCATTCATTCATTCATTCATTCATTAATTCATTCATTCATTCATTCATTCATTCATTCATTCATTAATTTATTTATTCATTCATTCATTTATTCATTCATTCATTCATTCATTCATTCATTTATCCATTCATTTATTCATTCATTCATTCATTCATTCATTCATTCATTCATTCATTCATTCATTCATTCATTCATTCATTTATTCATTCATTCAATCATTCATTCATTAAATCATTCATTCATTCATTCATTCATTCATTCATTCATTCATTTATTCATTCATTTATTCATTCATCCATTCATTCATTTATTCATTCATTTATTTATTTATTTATTCATTCATTCATTCATTCATTCAATCATTCATTCATTCATTCATTCATTCATTAATTCATTCATTCATTCATTCATTCATTCATTCATTCATTCATTCATTCATTCATTCATTCATTCATTCATTCATTCATTTATTCATTCATTCATTTATTCTTTTATTCATTCATTCATTCATTCATTCATTCATTCATTCATTCATTCATTCATGCATTCATTCATCCATTCATTCATTCATTCATTCATTCATTCATTCATTCATTCATTCATTCATTCATTCATTCATTCATTCATTCATTTATTTATTCATTCATTCATTCATTCATTCATTCATTCATTCACTCATCCAGCCATCCATTTATCCACACATCAATATTCACCCATCCATCCATCCATCTACTCACCCGGGCGGGGCATTAGGGTAGTGGTTAGCACCGCTGCCTTTCACGCCATAAATCGGGGTTCGGTTCCTGGTCTCGGCGGTTTGAAAGAAACAAAAAATGTTTCTTCCCCATCCACGTGTGGAAGTCAGTATTGTGGGGAGCCTCCGTGACCGAGAGGTAGCGTGCTCGGCCTCAGATCACCAGGGCTCGAATTTCGAATTATGTGTCTGGAGGACAGTGTCATCTCAATCATCTCACCAGCCTGAGGAGGTTCTCCTGGCCCAGTTTAGCCTATATGTGCACAAAGGTGGCCTAAAGCCCGATTCATTTCATTTTCATTTCATCTACTCACCCATCCATTTATGCACCTATCCATTCGTTTATCCATTCATTCAATCATCCATCCATCTATCCACCCATCCATTTATTAACCCATTCATCTATCAACACATCCATTCATTTACCCATCCATTCGTTCATTCATTCATCCATTTATCCATCCATCTATCCACCCATCCATTTTTTCACCCATCTACCCATCCATTTATTTACCATATCATTCATCCATACATTTATTCAACCATCCATCCATTTATCCATACATTTATTCACCCATCCATTCATTCATCCATACATTCATTCACCCATCCATCCATCCATCCATCCATTCATCCATCCATCCATCCATCCATCCATTCATTCATTCATTCATTCATTCATTCATTCATTCATTCATTCATTCACTCATTCTTTTATTCAACCATCCATCAATTTATCCATACATTTATTCACTCATCCATCTATTAATCCATACATTTATTGGGTGACAGTCAACTCGTACCCATGTAAACTCGCCCCATGTCAACTCGTACCCATGTCAACTCGTACCCATGTCAACTCGTACCACCAATAGATGTCAACTCGTACCACAAGAGATTTCAACTCGTACCACAAGTGATGTCAACTCGTACCCAACAAGGCAGGTATCAGATAATGGTACGAGTTGACATCTCTTATCACACAACAGATGTCAACTTGTACCCATGTCAACTCGTACCACTAATAGATGTCAACTCGTACCATCATTAGATGTCAACTCGTACCAAATTTAATTCCGGAGGATAATGAGTATAGGTTATACATAAGAGCCTGTTTGGATTCTGTTATTTATGTATTACAAGTGTTAGGAAATATTCAGCTTGCAATTAAATCAAATTTAATGATATCATTATACAAATGATAACATATACCTACAAGAAATTGATGTCACTTTATGAAGTGTAGCTAGACAAAAACATGAAATGAATAGGTTGTAGGCTGTTTTATTATGGCTATGCCATTTCACATGATTTCAATTCTGGATGTAAAACCGAGTAAACTGTCAAGTGATTTTAACAAATTAACCATTTTTTATATATACCTGTACATATATTCTATCATTTTTATGACAAATAAGATTATTCTTTATGTCAATAAAATATCTGTCTGTATGTCTGTTACCTTTGTGCACAACTAGTCTAAACTATTGAATCGTTACGAGTGAGCGGGGAAGGAACATTTTTGTTTCCTTGAAGCTTGAACGCCAGAGAGGGGTTCGAACCTGCGATCTCCAACTTTCCAATCCACCAGGGCCCGCCCTGTACATGGATAGGGTTTTACATAATGTTACCTATTTATTCAGTTATTGGGTCACAAAATATCACAAACAGAATAAATGTAACTAAAACACTTGAGAATTATTTGTGTTTAATGCACTGATATTTGTATGAATTGATACGACTTTTAATATTTTATCAAGCAATGATTTCGTTACAATATTTTATTGACCAATTATTGTATTATGCTCAAAGTCAACACGTTTTGACGGAGCTACACAGTAACACTTGTTCAAAGTAACATAAGTTCAAAGTCAACACGTTTTGGCGGGATGACAAAGTAACAAATTTTAAGTATGATTGTAGATTCAAAATTAGATTTCAACGGTACTAATTATGTGGAGTTAATTTTCCTTGAGCAAACGATTTGGGTTCTAATGTGTCACTTCAAAAGGTAGGCCTATATCAGCTAAGGTGTATCAACTTTTTTCCTTGTCACTTATGAAATTGAAACGCTTTTATGATCATGCTAATAGACCGATTGACTGCAGTTTAGCTGTGGGGTGTCAACGGTCTGTCCATTCACTACAAATTGTGCATGTGTTGTCGCTAATTGCAATGAATTGAAAGCACACTATTGCTTAAGCCGTTATTTTCTCACATGTGATTGATCAATCTGGTACCCTTATCGTAGTAATTGTTATTAGCCCCCCCCCCCCGTCTGCCAATTTAACATTACGTCACGTCGTATGTAGGCATAGGCATAACGGCATTGTCACTAATTATGTCGCTAATCCCTTTGACCCTTCCAGGCCTGGAGTTTATGAAATGTCACATAAAAACATAACAGATATATCTCAAAGTTGCTTTGGAGTCATTAATTGTCGTATGAGGACCTGTACACACATTTATGTTTCGTCTGAGAATGATTGAGGTAAAATACAGTTGGCATTGAAATGATGTTGGAAAAATATTATAATTCATGACAATGTATGAAGCAATTATTTACGGTGATATGTTTATGCTAGTGTGGTAGTTAGTTTTGTGATGACAACATATTAACCATTACCCAGCACCGGAGTCATTTATATCTTTACTATCACAGATTTAACACAACATGTTAAAATTTAAACTGAAAACATTTTTTGCCTGGAGGCATTAAATTGTCACCGCTCAGAAACAATTGCCATCACCCTTCCTGACTTGTGATCGCTATGACGCAACGCCGTAAATGAACATAACCCTGATATCGGCTTTGTCTGCGAGGGGGGCAACCGAGCATTGCGGCTAATCCCATTTGACATGCCTGGCTCAATAATTAAATTAGGTATTATTTGACCACTAAACTAAGAGTTATGTATAGCGTACATTCATTATCCTCCAGAATATTATCTTTAGTACGAGTTGATATCTAATGATGGTACGAGTTGACATCTGTTGTGTGGTAAGAGAAGTCAACTCGTACCATCATCTGATACTCACCTTGTTGGGTACGAGTTGACATCACTTGTGGCAACTTGTGGTACGAGTTGACATCTATTAGTGGTACGAGTTGACATGGGTACGAGTTGACATGGGTACGAGTTGACATCTATTGTGTGGCAATAGATGTCAGCTCGTACCACTATCTGATACTTGCCTTGTTGGGTACCAGTGAGATATCTAATGGTGGTACGAGTTGACATCACTTGTGGTACGAGTTGACATCTATTGTTGGTACGAGTTGCCATGGGTACGAGTTGACATGGGTACGACTTGACATGGGTACGAGTTGACATGGGTACGAGTTGACCGGTATTCCATTTATTCACCCATCCATCAATTCATCCATACATTTATTCACCCATCCATTCATTCATCCATACATTTATTCAACCATCCATCCATTTATCCATACATTTATTCACCCATCCATCTATTCATCAATACATTTATTCACCCATCCATCCATTCATGCATACATTTATCCACTCATCTATCCATTCATCCATCAATTTATTCACCCATTCATCCATTCATTCATTTATCCGTTCATCCATCTGTTCATCCTTTCACCACATAGTAGTAGGAACAGATGTATATCTTGACCGTCTAGCCCTTGAAGCTCTGAACTATTAATTTCCATTTCAGTCACGTACAAGTTGTGTCTCCACCGCGATCCACAACTTCAAATGACCCAAAATTACATGGATTTGTGATATTTATCAGTGTCATCATTTTTAAACATATATTACTTTTTAAAATCTGGTTTACGGGAGTTTCAATAAAACACAGACTACGATAGTGTAGATTTTATATAGGGTGATCTAAACTGGATCCACAGTTTATCCTAATAATTGTTTCAATTCTCCGTGACCCTAAAGATCAATAGAAATGATGACTTCAGCAGAAACAACCATGATTAGATCATCTAAAAGACCCGCTGGGAACAATTGGTGTCAGAATTGATTAATTAAATAAACCACTTACCTGCTAGCGGCGCTTTATGCTCAAAATAATATATATCGTTAAAGGAGAGTTCTAATTTACTATTAGCTTTAACAAAGGCGATTCCCGCACAAAAATATTTATAATGGTCGTAGACCTATAAAATAGGTATTCCAATGAAGCAGAAGGAGCTAACTAAGACATTTATGATGATTTTAAATTAAAAAACCCTCTGGTCTATTTCAGCGCTTTATGGGTTAAATTTCCCTGAAAAGTACGAATCTAACGAATACAAAACGGCATCTCTGGGCCTACCATGGATAGAGTTCTTTTGTTTTCAGCTGAGCTCAGCTGAGCTCAGCTCTGTCTACTGAGCTGAGCTCAGTAGACAGCTGCATTTCACATATAAATAATATAATTGTACAATATCAAATCACAGAGACTGTATGGGTAACTATGATGCAATGCTGTAAATCATGTGGGGAGGAGTGACTGTAAACAGCAGTTAGATCAGACTGAGAGACTGGGAGGTTGCTGGTTCAAAACCCTTCAAATCCCACTGACGCCCGAGCAAACCATCCGCTAGTAGCTTGTCCCTGCTATGAATAGAACAATGGGTGTAACTGACGTGCATTACTAATGAGAAGAGGTCGTGTTCCAATCGTGCCCGATAGTAGAACGACCGTACGGTCGGGTGATTTTCCACTTATGAACAGTTAGGCTTATATGTGAAATGTTAGCTTAGGGAATAAAGATCCAGTTGAATATCTGTTAATTAGCAAAAGACATCAAAATTAATGTATTAGTATTAGATGTCTAGAACCTCGCCACTGGGCCTATGTTGTTGAATATTTGCGAGACGACAGGAAAACAAACTTTTGTCTTTGCAACCTAGATATCGAGAGCGCGGGAGACCAACCCCGAACTCCGGCGAGATAGGCTGTAGTGTTCAATGCTACAACCGCCCCTCCCACCCCCAGCCACGGATTATAGTAAAAAAAAGCTGAGAATTGAAAGTATATCATGTATTAGGTGTAATCAATTGTACTCTCTCACATGGGGGATGATTCTGGATCAATGACGCAAATAAAGATTATACAACTAGATAAATGATTGTCATGTCTGGCCTGCATAGCTTATAGTCATTTGTAAAAACGCACAGCGAGGATATATAACTTCGGATTACATTTCAGGCCTTGTGCGTGCCCTCTTAAAATAATGTTTGTATTTGTTTAAATCTCGCCAATAACACGAGAGTGCGAATGTTTTTACCGTTCGTAAAGCTATCATCCACTCGGTCGGATGCATTATATGAAAATAAAATAAAATATATATATCATTGTTTTTTCCTTATCACGCCCGTGTCACTCCGACACGTACAGGACGTGCGAGTAGTCATATTAAGTCCATGTTACGTTAATGTTGAGCCAACAGTAAACCAACACAGGCTCAATGCTCTAGTGGTACGCAAAAAGCATTGTAAATTAATTCGCCGAATCCTGACTGAATAATGCACTGTGATCACAATCATCACATCATCTAGTCTTCTGAAGTTATTTTTGATTTTTTGTTTCCTTGATTGTTTCAACACCAATCACTACTGCAATCTTTTCAATCCTTATCACCTCCGTCAGGAAGGTTATTTGTTTGGTCGTGTTGGTTTGTCTGTCCATAAGATTACTCATAGTACAGTGTAATTAGGTGATTATGGAGGTAAACCCGGAAAAAAATCATAGAGTTTTTCAAATTGTTTCTACATATAGTATAATATCCATGGATTAATGTCTGAAAGTTCCCGAAAAATCCAATGTCAGCAACTTGGTCAAAATTCAATTTTTTTTTGGGGGGGGGGGGGTGTCTAAAGTTAAAATGACAGTAATAAGCATGTTGGGTGATCTTAAAATCTTGATTTTATCAAGTTAAGTCTTGTCAGCTCGAAAAATGAATCTTATCAGCTCGTAAGGTGTAGGCCTACACATAGTACAAAAAAGAGCAAAAAGCTATAATTAAGGGGGTCTAAATGGTGGAGGGGGCCTTGGACGATTTTTGCATGCTAAATGAGCTTTAAATTGTCACTAAATAGCAAAACACAACTAAGTGCCGACAGCCACAGATGATATTGCCAATATATAGTTTTTAAATGGCCACAATTCGGAAGCGCGGAAGGTGAACAAATTGTTTAAAACTAGTAAAACGCTTTACTTAGGGGGTCTAGGGGAGGGTGCTACGTTTTTGTTTTAAAATCGCTAACAAAACACACAAATTAAGTGCCGACAGCCACAGCTATGACATTGCCATCATTTTTTAAATGGCCACAATATTCGAAACATATAGAGCACAAGAGCACGTACTGATTATTAATATTGGACACTTTATGAAAAACGGATTTGAATTTATATTAACTAAATAAGGATCGTGTCTCTTTGTTGCTCTTTGACGAGTTTTTCGCTTGTCGCAAAGCATCTGTTAGATTGTTGATCTCTGAATTATGCCTCTGTAATTACCAAAAAGGGCCATGTCGTTTTGTAGATTATTTAGGGGTACAGATCCCTATCCTAATTACTCTGCACACAACAGGGATCAGCCCACGTATTGTTATAATCATCATCATCATAACTTGGTTTTATCAGTGTGTAAAACCAACATGACGTCCCGCGAAGTAGCAATCTGCACCCTCCAGCACAAGACATCAACCAAATGTTGGGTTAATGTTAGTCTATTGTCTGCGACGCTGAACCAACATTGCCCCAACAATGGGTCGAAGTTTACTGTTTTCAAGGGCACATGGTACCAGTATGCTAATGTGTAGCCTATGTCTAGAAGTCAAATTTCTTTTGGATTCTTACTTCACATTAGCAGCTCCAGAAAAACCAAATATCATTGAAAACAGTTTTGCAGGCTGCAAGATGGATGAAGTTTGCTTGTTTTGCAATGAAAGCTTGAATCATCAGAGCAAGTCCACATGCACTGTTTCAAGAGGACTTAAAAGTATTATTTCAAAAAGTATAGAGTATGGCGATGAATTGCATAAGAAAATCATAAGAAACAAATATTTCGTCCATTAATGTGCATGTGGAATGTCGAAAAAATACACCCGTCCAGGATCAAAAAAAGGAAAACAGAGAGTAGAAGAATCAGCATCTGTAGTACTACGCTCATTTGTGCAGGAATTCAATTTCAAAACGCACTGTTTTTTCTGTGGCGAGGAAGCCAGCACAAGGGTTGAAAAAAATAAAGGGGTTAAACTTCGCCGAGAAATTTATGAATTTAAAACCATTGAAATAAGAGAAAAAGTTATTGTTCGAGCGCAAGAAAGAAAAGACCAATTGTGTGATGTTGTCCTTGCCCGAGCAAAGAGTGTCATTGATTTACTGGCAGCTGGAGCAAAGTACCATAAACATTGTTATTCAAGGTACTTTTTTGTGAGCTTATCTGATAAAAGTAGAGGTCGTCCACAAGATAATGAAAAGCAGAGTGCATTTGACAAGCTTTTTACATTCTTGTATGAAAACGATGAATGCCAATACTCTATTTCAGAGCTTGAAAAAAGGTTGATGCCATGCGTATAGTGGGAAATATCTGAAAGAAAAACTACTGAAAACCTTTAGGGATAACATCACCATCACAGAGCTGACAGGTAAAAATGGCGTTGTGCTTTTCAGAGATACTGCAGAAAAAGTAATTCAGAGCAAGTGGTATACTGATAAACCATGTGACGTAAAGACTGAACGAAAAAGGATTCTGGAGACCGCAGCTGCTATTGTCTGAGAGGATGTCAGGTGCTATATTTCTGATAACGATATTTATCCATCAGCGACTTCACTAGAAGAAACAGCTGAAGAAATGGTTCCGGAAACACTCAAAAGTTTTGTTGATATTGTCATTCAGCCACGCAAAGGACGAAACAAAACCAAGAACAGAAAATCAGCAGCTATTCAGCATGCTATCATGGCTTCTAGTCGCCCAAGAGCTTTTGTCTCGCCAATTTTTTTGAGTGTTGCAGTGTATATACATCTCCAATATGGTCATAAAGACCTTATCAACCTTCTTCACAATAATAGATTAGCAGAGAGCTATACCGAAGCACTAAGATATGAAAATTATCTTCTAATGGAACCATCTACCCCTGAAAACACATCAACAGCAGAATTCATGCAATTTGCATCTGATAATGCAAACTTCAATACGAGAACGCTTGATGGTCATGGGAGGCATCACATGTGCAACTCCTGCTACCAATATTACACGCGACACGCCACTGACTAGGATTAAGGAGCATATATAAGCGAGTGTCATAGGGTCTTATGGGAAAGTACCCGTCAGAACATATAAAAAACAGGCAGCACCTGGGCTGCAAGAAAACAAAAATCAAAGGCTTGTCTTTGTCTCCAGACCAAGCATCCGGAACCTTGATGAAAGCCATGAACTTGGACAGCTTGTGGATAGCAGGTTGTACAATGGAGTTTACAACAAGGCCATCCTGGGCTGGATACATGGAAAAAGCCCTGGACAATACAGAAGTGTATGCAGTCAGCTCAATTAATGCCTTATAAATCTTGACCCGTTGACGAATGCAAAAAGAACAACATTGCCTGGTGTATTATGACATTCGACCAGCCACTATATCAGAAGGCCTCCGAAATAGTAGCTACATCATCCGTTGATCTTGGAAGTGTTATAGTAAGGCTTGGCGGATTTCATCTCCTGATGTCATTTATGGGTGCAGTTGGAAATATCATGGCGGGAAGTGTCATTGAGGACCTCTGGAGTAGGATTACAGTATGTGCTCCATCATCTGTGCCTCACATGAGCACAGGCCATGCATTTGCAAGAGCACTGAGAGCTCACTTTTTAACTCAAGAAGCATTGGCAACCATTATTCTGAAGAATTCCAATATCCTTGATGCTTCTAAAGAAAAGCTCAGCCATTTATATGAATGTTTGATGGGAGATTTACATTTTCAGAGAGTACTTTCTTCTGATGATGTTACAAAATTATTTGACAACTTAAATAAAATCTGCAACGAAGTTAAGGAAAGCACAGCTTAATTGTGGATTCAATACTTTGAGTTTGTGCTGATCATGTGATTATTTGTCTGTTCAGAGCGAAGAGATGATTGGCACCTCCACCTTTATGATGTTAAACAGATGCTGCCATACCTGCATGCTGCAGGACACTTGCACTATGCCAAATCAGCTGTACGTACAACAGATGGAAGAGCTTCCAGCAGAAATTTGCATTTTGTTTGCAGAGTCAGGTTATTTTACAATCCCCTGCTCAGACAAATATTGGGCTGGAGTGCGGTCTGATTTGACCATAGAACAGGTTTTAATGAGGGCAATTAAGACATCTGGAGGACTTACTGGAAGAAGAGGATTGTATGACAGCACCGTTGCCCGTTGGATAAAATCATTACCTCTGACAATTCCTCTCTGCAACAACCTGGACAACTTTGCAGGAGTTAGTCATGAGCCATCAGAACAACACAAGGAGCTGAGAACATCCAGACAAATCAGAGACAATCATGACGCTGACTGCTTCATTGAGTGGCTCGAAGCACGTCCAACGTTTCAGAGCAGACCTACTACTATGCTTGTTAGTTTGTCAACAGGACTTGTTCCAGATGGTTCTGTCAACTGTGATGACGCGCTTAGAGTGGGGCTTAGTTCTCAAAAGGACATGGTCGGGCAAAACTTTACAAAAGTAAAACTTTATCGTAAAAATAGAGTGAAATCACTGGCTTCTGTAAATAACCTAATCAAGATACGTGGAAAAGCAATGGTCGTTCATCATCAACAAATGTTGAGCCGCATCCTTTCTTTTTTAGACTCTGCCACTGATTTAGCAGCATACATGAAGTATGAACTTGCATCCAGGCCACCATCTCTCTTTGATGATATTTTGTTGAGAAAACCCGCAAAAGCTGCATTAGCATCATCTCTTGTTCCACCCGGAACAACTGTTATACCTCAAAATCTAGTTTATGTAATTGGCGGAGGTCACATTCTTCATAGTGTTGTATGGCCCTCACCAGCTACTTATGCAGAAATTAGTCTTATGTGAGGTATGTTATTTCGAAGTATGGAAATGGCGCAGTTGTGATTTTTGATGGTTATGCTGGACCACCCACAACAAAGTCAGAAGAACAGAAGAGTCACAATACGCATGTCTGCTAACATTAATGTTACTAAAGGTACCAAAACCAGTGTATGCCAGGCCGACTTTTTAGGCAATTCCTACAATAAACAAGGGCTTATAAAAATTATCATTGAACATATGCAGGCTGTCAGCAATAATGTAAAACAAGCAATCGGTGATGCAGACACAATGATTGTGGGTACAGCAGTGCAACCAGTTTTCAGGAAGTTGTGGTCATAGGAACTGATACTGATCTCATTGTGATGCTTGTAGCTCGATCACCTCCAGAAAGTACTATCTATCAGGTCAATCCTGGCCACAGTAAAGCCCCACAGAAAGTGTTTGACGTGTCCGCTATCCAGAAAGGTATTGGACAGCTCAAGGATAATATATTGTTTCTACATGCCATAACTGGCAGTGACACAATATCAGCACCATACCAGCAAGGTAAAAGGAAGGGATATAAAGTGCTGACATCAAATGAGCAGTTGGCGAACACTGTTAAGATCTTCAACAAACCAGATGATAATGCTGAAAATATAGCAAAGGCAGGTGAATCTTTTTTGTTGGCTTTGTATGGTGGTGCTTCTGCATTCAATACTTTGAATGATTTTAGCGTTGTATCATTTAAGAAAAAAATGCAACAAAGACGATAAATCGTGCTTTTCAAATGGCAAGTATTCCACCCACTAGTGCTGCTGCTCGTCAACATTCATATAGGACATACTGCCAAGTTCAGGAATGGATGGAAAACAATATTGAACCAACAAAACGGGATGGATTCAATTGAATGATTATCTACAACCCGTGGGAACAGATTTACCTCCAGCACCGGACAAAATGATGAACATTGTATCATGTAACTGCATGGCTGGCTGCACAGGTGGTTGTGGTTGTTGAAGATCAGGCATATACGCTCACAAATCTGAAAATGTATGGAAGTAGCATGCAGCAACACACCAGAGCTGAATGATTGACTTAACGATGATGTCCTAATTTGACTTGATGTTGCTGACATTGGATATCCTTAACGGTAAATCAGTCTATGTATTTGCATTTAATTCCATCTGAAATGGGTGAACACATTTTAAACTAATACATAGATATTATCAATAATACATAACATAAGACATGTCTTATGTATTCTTGGTATTATTTTGTTTAGTAAATGATGCAAAGCAAATCATATTTTATGTTTGTGACCAAGGTTCGCTATTTGTATATTTCACGTAATAAACCTTTTATGTTATGTTTTATCATATTATTTATTGTCAAAATATGTGTTTATTCCTCACATAGATATACTTACATCATTTGGTTAACCAATGTATACATTTGTTTTGAATAATATTTGAAAAGGAATGGATTATCATCTTACACATGGTTATTTATTTAAATCGTAAAGCTACAATTTCATAACGGTAATACCAATAATTGATATTATTTTTTTTTAATGTTGCTGACATCGGATTTTTCAGGACTTTTAACATCATAAAGTACAATAGTCATTCTGTCTGTGCTATCAATTTGAAAACTCTTTTCCCACCTCAAAACCTAATTACACCGTACTATCAAGAAATAATTGAATGAATGACTTTGAATGAAATTTACATCAGAGGTGTGTCTCGGGCAAAAGAAAAATCGATTCGATTTCGGAGATGCAAATCTGGACGAGTTGCAGTAGTACGTTCCCATAAACAGCGCTCCAAGCCATTCAAATGTATTGATTTCGAAATGCTGTTTATCGAATTAGCCTCTTTGTTTGAAACTACCAAAGCCTAACTGCCACAAAAATACGATCCGGATCCAGGATCTAGATTATTATCTTGATCCGATCCCGATCGCACGAATTTGCATGAAATTTTCACCAGGCCTCTCTGGTGACGCTACAAGTACAGCTTGTATCCAAAAACAAACTAAAACGACACTAGAGAAAAAGCACACGGACCCTGCAAGGGCGGCTGTTCTCGCTGTGGAATGCTTTCAATGTCGAAGAGAGGACAGTGTCCCAGCTCTTAAGAGCTTGTAGTACGACTCATATACGACATATATTATTGGTATGAGTTGACATGGGTACGAGTTGGCATAAGTACGAGCTGACATCTGTTGTGTAGTAATTTATGTCAACTCGTACCAGCATCATTCTGATACTTGCCTTGTTGGGTACGAGTTGACATCTAATGATGGTACGAGTTGACATCACTTGTAGTACGACTTGACATTTATTAGTGGTACGAGTTGACACGGGTAAGAGTTGACATTGGTACGAATCGACATATGTTGTGTAGGAAGATATGTCAACTCGTACCATCATCTGATATTATTCTATTGCTGGGGAGGAGTTGGTGGTACGAGTTGACATCACTTGTGTACGACATCATCTACGAGTTGACATGGGTACGAGTTGACATGGGACGAGTTGACATGTAAATGAGCTGACTGGTTACCAAATTAGATAACTTCGTGGTTAGATGGTTAATTATTTAGCATCCTCTGATTGTTATTTATTTAGATCATGGGGTAATTATTAGTATCATGCAGATTATTCAGTCTGGTTTCTGTGGTCCTCATTATCTTTGACTTTTAAAATTAAAATGACATTCCATCTTTTAATTATTCTCAGGTCTTCCACGGTAATTATGCCGACATACACCGTCGGCCTATTATATGAACCTTCTTACAAGCCCGAGATGGTGAGCCATGTTATATGCTAATTCTGGGCCGGCGCTGCAGACGGTGGGCCAACAATAGTCCAACATTGGGTCAGCGTGTCGTATGCTGGATGGGATTTTCTGGCAGTTAGGCTATATAGTTGTTGCACAAAAAAAGAGAAAACCGGTAAAAAAAGTGTTTGAATTAATTAGGCTCACGATAATATGACGAACGCAATTGTGCGCACAATACAATTGAATGGGTTGGAGCGCTGTTTGGGGGGGGGGGGGGGGGGGGCTTGCGTACTACTGCAACTCGGCCAATTTTTTGACACGAGGATCAATATATATATATAGTAGGGTCATTTTTGTAGGTTTTTTGACCATCTAAATAGTTTGTATGTCCATCGAAAAAAATGGGGGAATGTTTTTAAAATGGCTGGTTTTAAAAAAGGTCGCCATCGCCATTTTGAAAAACATTAAATTTGATAACTCTGGAACTAAACAAACTATAAAAATGCATTATAGGTTATGTCTAATTCTACTATTTTGGGGATGAAAAATCCAATGAAATGGCAATTTTTTCAATTTGGGACCATCTTGACCTCTAAATCCAAGATGGCCGCTATAGCCATTTTAAAAATTCTGAAATACGATAACTTTGGAACTTAAACAACCTAAGGATGCATAATATATAAAATGCCACTATTTTTAGCGTGACAAATTCAATGAAATGGTTGTTTCTTACATTTGACAATCTTTAATCTAAATCTAATGTCAATGCAATAGTTATTTTTTTAGATTCAATACCATCCTGGCCTCTAAGTCTAAGGCACAATTATTTAAAGCCACACAATCAGGCCAATATCATCATTTTTATTATGCCTCCTTGATATGTCAATACTATGTCAGCTGTGAAATTGCGTAAGTTTTTTTTAATTATGCGTTGCACGTTTTCCAGTTAAAAGAGATGTAAGGACGAGATTTAATTTCAGACATGCATATCCAAATTATGAAACACAGGAATAACTGATAAACAGGGTTTCTGGTTGACTTGCTATGTTGCCACACCAACCCAGTATGTGAAAGACTTCCACAATTCTAGTCTATACAAGATTTTTGGCCTGATTGTGTCTTTAGCCCATTAGAATTAAATTGAGATAATAAAGGTTGTCTCTCTGTTGCCATTTACCGCCTCTCCGTCGCCACTTTAACGCCTCCCCTATGTCCATCAACGTGTGTTAGACTGCTAGTTTCCATTTAATGGCATGCTGTTGCTCTTCAAAAGTTTCAAAATTATATTTAACACTTCTCCATACCCTTTTACGCTTCCAAATCGAACAATTACATCTCTCCGTTGCCCTTTAACGCCTCTGTGTCGCCCTTTGACGCTTGTTCGTCGCTTTTTAATGCATTTATGTCGCCTTCTAACGTCTCTCCTTCACTCTCTAACATCTTTCCACAAACTTTTACTGCATCTCCGTTCCCATTTAACGCCTTTGTCACGTTTTAACGCTTTTCCGTCGCCATTTAACGCCTCCCTGTGGCCCTGTTGGCTCCCTTTAACACTTCTCCGCTGCATTTTAATGCCTCTCCATCGCGTTTAACGCCTCCACATTCCTGATGTGTGTAAAATTACTGTCAAAATTGAAATTATCATTCACCACTATCTATCATATACATGCGTGCTTATACATATCGTTGGATAATTTCTAGAGTTCTTTCAGAGGGTTGGCTGATCGATGTGCAGGAACTTTGCAAAAAAATAAATATAACACGAAACAAAGGAAACATGTTTCACACAATGGTGGACATTTTGAAAACCATCCATTTCAAAAACTTTCCTGTCATTTTCGAGAAGGGAAATACTAGCTGGGTTTTTTTTTGTTCTCAACCGAGAAACAAAGGTAGGAACAAGATGGTCACTGATCCTTACAAAAATGACACCACACTGCCGTACTACGCCGAAACCCCTCACGTTTTGTGTTTTTAAAAAATAGCTACCAGTCTAATAAACTGAGCTCTGTGTAATCATTTATGACATTTTTGTGAAAAACTGCATCAGGCCTATATAGAATAATGTCAAATCCATAGAATGTGTATCTTCTACTCCAGTTGATCAATAGACGTCATTTAAGCAAGTTACGTTCCATGATTGTCAAACTACCACACCATGTAGAATTATAGAAATATAGAATATTTCTTATTGTCAAATCTACATACCACGTAAAATTATAGAGTTATATAATATGTTTTATAGAATATCTCGTTTGACACCATGTAGAATTATATAATTATATAATTGTCAAATCTAACACCCCGTAGAATTATAAAATTGACAAATCTAGACACGTAGTAGAATTATACAATTATAGAATTGCAAAATCTAGACACCAAGTCAAGTTTTAGAATAATTATTACAGAATTGTCAAATCTAGACAGCACATAAAATTATAGCATTATAGAATTATCAAATCTAGACACCACGTAGAATTATATTATTATATACTTGTCAAATCTTGAAACTACAGAGAATTATAAAATTGACAAATCTAGACAC
This sequence comes from Flabesymbios commensalis, assembly GCA_964017125.1. Lineage (NCBI taxonomy): Eukaryota > Metazoa > Annelida > Polychaeta > Terebellida > Flabelligeridae > Flabesymbios > Flabesymbios commensalis. Next base: position 35,190,920 of record OZ024906.1, on the reverse strand, counting down.
CAGGACTTTTATATAGATATAATTATCCCAACAGCTGCTGTGGTAATGATGTGACTTTAATTGGCAAAATGCACTATGTTTCACATAAATTATATAACTTTTTCATAGACGAGGTATAATGCATCAAAATGTAGTAAAATACCCATGTACCCTCTCGTGCATAGCGTCCCGGATATGGAACGGCTGTTAATTCCAATGCTGCAGATAGTCAAAAAGTTGTAAGCATGCATGTCATTAGAGGCCACCATAAGGGGTATAAATTAATCTTACATTTTGGAAGATATTAAAAATGGTTATTTCAGGCCACGTTTCTTCGCTTTCTAGACTGAACTGGGTCAAAGCACCTCACGTCGATAGAAGTCGATAAAAAAGGTCAAACTGTGCCTCATTTTTTTTGTGATTCCGCACTGAATCTTTCCTTTGATTTTTAGTGGAGAACTAGAAATCAGTTACGTGTGCACCCATTGTGTAGGTATAAAGTCTACTCGTCATAATATTAACGACATTATCAGGAGTATGCATACATATTTGCCATGATTATCGTTTTTAATTAAATTAGAATTGTAATCATAACAATATTTTTATTTATAAAATAAACTTTCCGAGTGCACAAACGCATCAAACATATCATAACGGATCCATTTCTTTCAATGCTGATGGAGTTTTCCAATATATTGTTGAAGATTTTGAGAATAGAGATTGAGATACGACGTATACAGCAAGCAACACGTGATAAGCATTGTGAAGTGGAAATGTATAAATGGCTGGCACAATACGACTAACAAGGAAACGTGAAAACGAGGTGCAAGTGGAAATAAGCTGAGAAATTACAGAGAACTAAAACAAAAATATGGTGTAGAACAATAATGGTGTTAATAGCCAAATCTAAACTGTAGCGCCGATTAATTGAGTCACCACTCTGTCATCTAGTCTATAGATTTGTTTTGCCTAAAACTGTTATAGGTTTCGTCTCTGAGTTTTCAACCGATTCAGCGTAGCTTTGCACGCCTACGTGAGCCACCTGACCATTTTCAGAACGATCAGGTTTGAGATAGATATAACGCAATTGAAAGATATCGCCAATATTTTTATCAATTGTAAAGCTTGTGACAATCAGATTTCATTATTGTACCTTTTTTCAAGACCGATATTATGGTAAACATCACCTGCCACCGTTCAAGCTCTGGGATATAGAAAATATCGCGATTGCGAACAAATAAACTTTCGCTCCCGCTATTTTTTTTTTGCCTACTATGCACGTACGCAGTATACTGGCAACTCACATGTTCGACAGAGCATCCTTTTCTAGTTTAGTAGTGGGTCGCTATTAGAAATGCATAATAAATTTGTATTATGCATATCTGATGATATCTATGTGTAGGCCTACCTGTAAATAACGGAGTTTTTAACTTTTAAATACATTGTGCGGAGAATGAATAAGTTGTCTTCTATATAATTTTGTGTGGCAAACTTTGTTCATACAGACTGTCATGTTATATTAACACATGTAATGATTTATGTTTTATGATAAGTAGGTCAAGATACGGTGTTTATTTACCGACGATGTTATAGTATCAAAAAATGCCAAAACCTGCCTTCAAATTATTAAAAATGTCTATTAGGTTGAGTATAATAATGTAAGCCGATTGTAGGTATAATTCGGTATGTGTATGTATGTATATATGTACCGGTATGTATTAGGGATTAATGTATGTACAACTTTGTACATGTGTTCTCTATTTAACCACCCCCATATCTTTTTATGTATGTCTTTAACTTTTCAGTATGTGTCTCTCGCAACTCAAACTCTTTGTTTTAACAAGAGTGCGACTTTAATAAATGATTTACTATATTTCTGCCATAGCCCACGTTTGTTTATATATTGAAAACATAACACATACTAATTATTATACAAATTTTGCCTTAAAAACTATAATTTCACGCAGCACTAATTGCTCGAAAGTTTGTGGGAGGTTTTTGAATCGTAATAAAGTGAAATAATCATAGCGCATTGTTGATTGCGTCACCAGTTGAAAACTTGCTATTGTGAAGCAATTTCTTGCTAATTGCTATTTGATTTTCATGTAGCGCCACCAGAAAAAAAAACATATTCTACCAGACATAACAAAAAATATTATTATGATCAGTAATTAATTTCAAAGCTGAAATCGACACTACTTGTTTCTAATTGATATCTTTCTTCGCCTTATATATGTCCTGAGACTTTTTGTTATGAAGTTTTATTTTGATCATTTCGTCTCAGTTGGTTTTTGTTTTGTTTTTGAGGTAATAATTACGACTATCCATCGCAACAAACAAGAAACGCTTAACCGCTGTTGGTTCTGTTGGTCTCGTTTTTGCTGGCATATAAAAAATAAAGGTTTTTTCCCGATAGGGGTGGGGCACTAGGTGAAAATTCGGGTTCAGTGTGCAGACAGGATAGATAAATATTATATTAACATTATCTTTAATGCAAGGAAATACCAAAGGATGTTACTAAAATTACATTATTGCACAAAGTAAACTTCAATTTGTTTTAATGATAATATATAACGATAATGTAGAAGTTTAAACAGTCTGTGATTCAAACGTCAATATCACATTTTTGAACCTCCACTCGAGTCGTGACCTCTAACATGTCGAGCATGAAGTTATATAATGATATTATTAAGAATGCTGCCACAAAAAACACGTAAGGGTTACACATTTTTTTAAATTCTACCAGTCAAATAATGTATTATGACAAAACTTGTTAAACTATTATTTTTTCCAATCCGAAAACATGTAACTTGATTTACGTTATGTTATCAGCACCATATTTTATGTGCATAGACTCATGCAATGATTGTATAATAAGTGTTTCATGATTATAATCGCATCTGCCTGATTCACCTACCTTATTTATCTGATATAACAATACCAGTTAGAATGTTTAATATTATAATGCTGATTATATTATCGGAACTATCATTTCTCTAAAAATATATCGAAAAAGAAGATAATTAAAAACAAAGTATGTTTAGAGTGTTTCTGAGAGGGGTTCTCCGGATCAACTCTTAAAAAGAGGCTTCGACTATGTGTGTACTTTGGATTCACTTTTCACACATACATTTATGTTGTATTATTTGTTAGTGTATTATTGAGGTACCACTGAATTAAATGTATCGATAATCCGTAATTACACAACATAGTTTACAATATAAATTTATGGATAATGGCCTTACACAGTCATGGTTATAGCTATAACAGCTCTTTAAAAACTAACGATTAGATAACAATTTTCTTTCATTTCAGATTATTTTTTCTTTTATTTCAGATTACCTCATTGGAATTGTATAATGTACCGTACATTTATTTATTATGAATAATATTCTGCAATAAATTAGTATGTATCGTAGTAGGGCAATAACGCTAACGCTAAGTAACTCGAGGCCAGACCAGTTAAGGTCATCTTAACTTCAACCACACTAAAATGTTGAGTCATCATAACTTCAAACTCACAAAAATGTTGAATAAATATTTCAGACATACGTGCCACAAGGATACATTCAAGGAATTTCACAACAGCAATGCAAGATCCAGACGGTCCTGCCGCCTTTTGCAATCACATTATGAGCAATGTTATTTTTCAACTCTACCAAAATTGGAAGAGAAATATAGGCCTAGCTACAATAATGAATTAAATGTTACAAATGAATGAAATATCTTTTGCGGAGGATATTTTAGACTTGTATAACAACTAAATGCCAGAATTGCGTAATAATTGTTTTATGTATGATGAGCTATTATTAGACTTTGCAATGACATTATATAGGTTGTCCTTGGTATGATATCTGTTTGTTAGTGTAAAGGCCAACCCTGCAACCCGAACCGATATAAAACTTTCTTTTCTTTAGCATATGCCTACCCCTTTCCATTATTGTGTAAAACATTACTTTTTTGGGTCAAATTGTGCAAGTGCTTTGGGACGGTTGTGAAAAAACCCCAGTATGGTATGACCTTGTGGTTCACATTTTGCAAATAATCTATATATAACACCGAGTTATTAATATCTATAAGCATCTGTGTAAATATCTAAATATGAAAATAGTTCAGTTATTCTCCCACTCTTCTAATTTAGTATGTAATATGATATAATTTAACATGTTGGCCTCCGGAAATGTTAGTTGCGCAGTTGACGTTTTGCAATTCAGAATGATAATTATGCGCAGAATATACCAGATTAGAATTAATTTTTTAAGATTTTCTTTGATTTGACATTGAATTGACATTATAAGGCCCCATCGGGGAGGGGACCCTCAGTGTATCTGAAAAATTACACCCTCTCGATAGATTGGTTCATATTTTCATCTATCAAGCAGTTGGTTATGTTTATGGGTAACGCGGCTTACTACACACGCATAATGAATATATGTGCTGGTAGGTCTATGTAATTTACTTGGGAATATATATAATAAAGCTTATCGTAGCATTTTAGGCATTATAATAATGTCGAATAATGGTAGGATTGATTTTATTGTATCCTGATAATAATATTATGGTTTGCTGCTCAAAATATAACTTCAGTGATTTTATGGCAGCCATTTTGAATTTCACGTTTTACAAAAAAACACACAAGGATGAGAGCTCAACATCCGCCCAGATATCACCATAGGGGAACCAGCCAAGCATAATCAAAACAGAAAAAAAACTATCGTCCAAAACAATGTTAGTTGCAGTTACACTGAGATATCCGGTTGTTTTTGCTTATATTTGCATAAATATAGACTTAAAAAAAATTAAATTAAAAACAAATGACATAATTTGCTTTCTGATACCTGAAAACATAAGAATAGACGAATTATTTATGTCTCTAGCGTATGTAGCTGCAAAATTATTCGCAAAAATGTTTATTTTTATATACGTTGGCGGCCATCGTGGATTTCGACATTTTGAACCTTTTTCTCGACCTATAAAAAAATGCAATCCCTTTTTTTTATCTTCATAATATTTTCACTCAGAATCAAGTGAAAAATCAATTTTAACAGACAAAATGCACGAAAGTGTTATTATATGACATATAAGCCTACACTATGCTAGAAAATATTCTTCCTCCTTTGCGTTTTAAAAGTCAATATTTTGTTGTCATTTTAGTATTCCGCTCTGTCTGAATTATTTTGCTTTTTGTCGCTGATGAGTATTATTCATAATTATTTTCCAATTTTAGGGTTTCTGTAACTACTCAATGAGGTCAGTTTATATTCTATATATTTATTTGATTGTTTGGTCTCTGATTGGTTGCATATTTTCACAGTTAAAGCAACAGTATGCCTACCGTGCATAATGTTTGATTCATTCCCGTCTGGGTGCGGGTAATCGGGGCGTATGATATTTTGGCGTGGCCATCTGGGTGAGGGGCATCGGGGCGTATAATATATATAGCAGCGAATAATTATTATATATTCCAACTTAAACCCTCCCTATAAAAGGTACAAAATATATAATACTGAACCCATATACATTTTCTGTTTTAATGAAAAAAGTGACTTTTGATAGTCATTTCAAATGAGGAGCAGGGCGCTTACCATTATACATGGATCTATTATATCATGATACATAACTATACATAACTATACATAATATGAATGCAATGGATATTGTATTAAATAATACAATATTGCTATTGAAGTTACGTGTGTGTATTTCTGTGTCCACCTGTGTCTATTTAATTAATTGGTTTTATGTGATCTAACTCTTCCAGGCCTACTCACAATGGGTCTCAGAATGACAAAAGTAAGCGGTTTATCACGATGAAGTGGTAAGTGACATTCGGTCGTATATATACATGTTCCATACTGCCGAGTGAAGGCTAAAACAAACAGCAATTGCCTAATAACCCTTTCAGCGTAAGGACCGACTTTAGACGTCAGAATCTCACGTCTATTGACGTCAGATTCTGACGTCTAAAGTCGGTCCCCGCACTGAAGGTGTAGACTGTTTAAAATGGCTGTAGACCCATACCATAGGTATTGGAATGAAGCAGTAATAGCTGCCTAAGACATGTATGATGTTCTCTTGGTTTAATTAAACAAATCTCAGCACTTTAATGGTTAGCATTCCCAGCATCTGTAGAGTCAGATTCTAACGACTAAAGTCGATCCCCGCACTGTAACAAATGAAATGAAATGAATCGGGCTTTAGGCCACTTTTGTGCACATATAGGCTAAACTGGGCCAGGAGAACCTCCTGAGGATGGTGAGATGATTGAGATGACACTGTCCTCCAGACACAGGATTCAAAATTCGAGCCCTGGCGGTCTGAGGCCGAGCACGCAACCTCTCGGTCACGTAGGCTCCCCACAATACTGACTTTCACACGTGGATGGGGAAGAAACATTTTTTGTTTCTTTGAAAACGCCGAGACCGGGAACCGAGCCCCGAACTCTGGCGTGAAAGGCAGCGGTGCTAACCACTACCCTAGGGCCCCCGCCCCCGCACTGTAACAATAAAAATATTTCTAATGTCTGCAGACCCATGCCATAGGTATTCATATGAAACGGGAAGAGCTAACTAAGACATGATTTCAAATTTAAAAAAACCTTTGGTCTCCATGGTTCATATAAATGTTGTCAGCGCTTTAAGGGTTCATGAAGTACTTTACGCCGTAGACGAAGCTGGGCTGAGCTGCGCAGATGTCCAAATTACCATTGAGCAATATTAAACACAGATCACAGCGACTCTATGGGTAGTAAAGGTTTATCTTCCCGGTTTAGTCTATATGGGAAAAAGATATAAAACACCTACATGTCGTATGAAGAAATGAAAAACCGAGAACGTCCTTGTGATATATATTTTTTTAAATATGACATGTGGTGTTTTGATCCGACAATAGTGCTTGAAGGGTCAACATTTTCTATGTAGGTCTATGATTTTCTAGACATTACTGATAATAAATCTGATCTAAACGTAATAGATGCTTTGTACTTGATTAGTCTTTATCTCATCCAAAATTTAGTTTTACATTTCTTCTTGAAGGTGTTGCATTTTTCAAAAAAAGCTTACTACCTAATTATCTAATCTTTGTAATATTCAAGATAAGCATGTATATTGTATATTCTTAAAACGCAGCCGACGTCTTCATGTATAGATGTGGAAACCGGTAGGTCTTTTTAATTTAAATTTAGAAATAGCGTCATTCCACACATTAAATTTTGAAACATATTTTAGTCACTGGGTGGCGTGTTTCTATTGGGGAAGGTGTATTGCTTAAGATGCGAATTGAGATGATGAAAATACAACTCATGTAACCGGGTTTGCTCATTTAAGTTCTTAAGAGGTTAGCATTGTCAGTCAGATTAAAAACAGCTCATGACTTGACTGTATCAGTACCAAGTTTCAAAATAAATGATGTGTAGCCTTATCGCTGCTAAGGATATGGGGTATCCATTTCAGCATCTACCAATGGCGTATTATATCGACCTCTAGCAAACAGAGTGTCTCATGTGCCAAGATATCTGGTTGCTAGAGGTCGCTATAACCATTGCCGTAATGTGATGACGGTGCTATATACGATAACGTAATCTGATGACGGTAATCATGGTAATATAAACGAGGACGTAATGTGATGACAGTGATATATACGAGGACGTAATGAGTTGACGGTGATATATACGAGGACGTAATGTGATTAAGGTAATATAAACGAGGACGTTATGTGATGACGGTGATATATACGAGGATGTAATGTGATGACGGTGATATTAATGGGGACGTAATGTGATGACGGTGATATCTACGAGGACGTAATGTGATGACGGTGATATATACGAGGACGTAATGTGATGACGGTGATATATACGAGGACGTAATGTGATGACGGTGATAATACGAGGACGTAATGTGATTAGGGTAATATATACGAGGACGACATGTGATGACGGTGATATATACGAGTACGTAATGTGATGACGGTGATATAAACGAGCACGTAATGTGATGACTGTGATATATATGAGGTCGTAATTTGATGATGGTGATATATACGAGTACGTAATGTGATAGTGGTGATATAAACGAGCACGTAATGTGATGACTGTGATATATACGAGGGCGTAATGTAATGACGGTGATATATACGAGGTCGTAATGTGATGACGGTGATATATACGAGGACGACATGTGATGACGGTGATATATACAAGGACGTAATGTGATGACGGTGATAATACGAGGACGTAATGTGATTAGGGTGATATATACGAGGGCGTAATGTAATGACGGTGATATATACGAGGTCGTAATGTGATGACGGTGATATATACAAGGACGTAATGTGATGACGATGATAATACGAGGACGTAATGTGATTAGGGTAATATATACGAGGGCGTAATGTAATGACGGTGATATATACGAGGACGTAATGTAATGACGGTGATATAAACGAGGGCATAATGTAATGACGGTGATATATACGAGTACGTAATGTGATGACGGTGATATAAACGAACACGTAATGTGATGACTGTGATATATACGAGGGTGTAATGTAATGACGGTGATATACACGAGGGCGTAATGTGATGACGGTGATATATACGAGGACGACATGTGATGACGGTGATATATACGAGGTCGTAATGTGATGACGGTGATAAAAACGAGTACGTAATATGATGACGGTAATATAAACGAGTACGTAATGTGATGACTGTGATATATACGAGGACGTAATGTAATGACGGTGATATTAATGGGGACGTAATGTGATGACGGTGATATATACGAGGACGTAATGTGATGACGGTGATATATACGAGGACGTAATGTGATGACGGTGATATAAAACGAGTACGTAATGTGATGACGGTGATATATGAGAGAGCGTTAATAGATGATGGTGATATTAATGGGGACGTAATGTGATGACGGTGATATAAACGAGGACGTAATGTGATGACGGTGATATATGAGAGAAGGTAATGTGATGATGGTTATCTATGCGAGGACGTAATGTGGTGATGGTGATATATGAGAGGACTTAATGTGATGACGGTAATATATATGAGGAAGTAATGTGATGACGGTGATATTAATGGGGACGTAATGTGATGACGGTGATATAAACGAGGACGTAATGTGATGACGGTGATATATACGAGGACGTAATGTGATGACGGTGATATAAACGAGGAAGTAATGTGATGACGGTGATATTAATGGGGACGTAATGTGATGACGGTGATATAAACGAGGACGTAATGTGATGACGGTGATATATACGAGGACGTAATGTGATGACGGTGATATATACGAGAACCTAATGAGATGACGTTAATATATGAGGGAACGAAATGTGATGACGGTGATATATTCGAGGACGTAATTTGATGACTCTGATATATGAGAGGGCGTAGTGTGATAATTGACGGTGATGTATGCAAGGACTTAATGTGATTAGGGTAATATATACGAGGACGTAATGTGATGACGGTGATATATACGAGGACGTAATGTGATGACGGTGATATATACGAGGACGTAATGTGATGACGGTGATATATGCGAGGGCGTAATGTGATGACGGTGATATATGCGAGAATGTAATGTGATCACGGTGATATATGCAAGGACGTAATATGATGACGGTGATATATGCAAGGACGTACTTTGATGACGGTGATATATGCGAAGACGTAATGTGATGACGATGATATATGTAAATTTAACAGTAGCACATTACCATTTATAGCAAGCAAAATATAGTCTTAAAAATTAAATTTCAAAAATAAAAATCTGATATGGAAGATACTAGGAGATGCATGCATACACCTAGACCTGTATGTCTCTGGTTCTTCTCACCGTATTATGCCAGTGACTATAAAAACCGCAGTGTAAAATGATATTGTGACTGACCATGAATGATAATTATCAAGACTACAAAAACACTGATAGAATTTGCAGTTTCTTCAGAATCATATATAATGTTGTCGTGATACGTATTATCATGCGTGGCTTCAAAGATAACACACCGACTCGGGTGACCAGTAAACGCCGGCATACACCCTACGCTGGTTTAGTGTTGACCAGCGTAGGTGAATGTTCAGACTACTGAGTTTGCTATCACAGTTCAACTGTGATAACACCACGCTGGGACAAAATTTCTCTTTGTACAAACTATGCCCTATTGGAATCATCTTCCACCAGATGATATTGAAAACAGATCAGTAGCAATTTTCAAGAGCCTACTGAGCGATTAGTCTGGTCGGCCGCTCAGCACCTCCCCTTCGATCGCCTGATACGCCATTGAGGAGGACTGCGATGTCAAGATATACAAATATTTAAAAATGTATTATGTGTAATCTATTAAAATATATATCGCACAGCTTTTGGCAGCAAAATGATTCTTCTCCGCCCACTTATAAAGATTCAGCATTGTGGGGGCTCCTCCGTTACCGATAGGTGGCGTGTTCCGTCTCATACCACCAGTCCTTGAATTTTGTATCCCGGGGGATAGTGTCATTTGACTCATCACACTACCTTAAGAATGTTCTCTTGGTCCAGTAGAGTCTGTACGTGCAGTGCAGAAAAGGTGGCTTAACCCCCCCCCCCCCTCCCCCACTCCCATTTATTGTTTAATGCCTGCATGTCACTATTGTTGTACAACACATTTTCAATATTTCAACCCAGGTCAACACGAAATTTGCTTAAACTCAATGCAAAATTCTAATCTATCACCGCGACAGTTCCTCGGGAACACCACACATTGCCTCTGTTTCCAATCACGATAAGTTGAGCTGGTGCTGCTCCAATGCCGCCGACCTCTGTATGAGATCTTCTGTTTAATTTGGCCAGAGTCAATAGTGTGTGCCGTCATAGAATCAAAATCCACACAGCTCAGATAAAGTGTTAGCTGACGAGGTCGCCGGTCACAGCCCGTCAGACAGGTGCCCCGTCTAACAAAGTCTGGGCTATTTTTTCATTTTTAAATTTTGGTAATTGCTGGGAAGACATTTTAATACAGTGCACAAAATATGTTATTGCGACTGGGACATAATACTTTACTTCGATTAATTCGTTATTAGTCTGTTGTTCACTCGACCTTCAAAAAGTCCATTGTTTACATAATACATATGACCAGTGATTGTCTTTATTACAACAGCATCACAGTTTATATAGTCACATGTATAGTCACATGTATCCTTATTTGTTTTTTGTAGTCGACATTTTCCGCATCACACCAATAACAATCATTGGATGGTTTTGTACGTAAACTGAATAACTTTTGTTATTTAAAGTTTCAAAACAGTTTCAAAAAAGTTTTAACTGTGATAATGTTTGCTCTTGGACAAGTATTTGCGTGTGCGTGATATTTGGATTATCATAATCACCATGCATCAACCAAATAATACCAACATTCAATATGCGTGGCATATCCTCGATACTACTGCAACCAATATTGCTGAGTTATTGGCTATGTTTACTAAGAATGACGGAGGCTTCTCATGTGTCGATACTCATGTGTTTGGCAGGCGAGAGCCACCAGTCCAACTCAGACTAGTATAGTATTGATGTTTTTTTTCGGCTGAGCGACGGCTATGAAATTGAGACTAATCAAAGTACTTTTATTCTAAAAGGCCTAACATGTACTCGTCGAGGTATTTGTTAAAATGGCTCTATTTAATACCACATAGCTGTATTATTGTTTTTATAAATACTCTTAATATAGTATTGTTTCATTCTATTATTATGATATTATATGGTATTTGGCCCTATTATCAGTAGAGTGCATAATAACTAAACTTGTGTGGTGGCTCAGGGCACCCTGGTCACCTTCTATTTGCTCCGCTGTCAAGCAAATATCTACAACATTGAAATTGTGAAGATTTTATAAAACTAAGACAATGATATTATTATAAAGTTGCGTGCTTTTAAAAATTGCTCCACGTGTAGTTGTTTTATAAGTTTCTACGCTTTCTAGGGGTTTTTTTGCTACTTTTATACTAAAATGTAGTTATTTTATCTCTGGTTTTAGCGCGGGAAACAAAATTATGTATAGTATATTTGTATTTAATTTTACTTTTAAGTGTAATTACTATGTATATAAATTTTATCCTGGAGGTCGAACTTAGTTAGGGTGCTGGTCACCTGGATTCGACATCCTGATGTACACAATATTACATATGCTGCTCTCACACATAGGCGAATATGCTTGCAAATGAGCTCACGAATGAAAATAATTGACATTCGCTCAAAATTCGCAACAATCCCCGAGTATTTGCGAGCGTTGGTAACAAATTCGGAACGTTCACAAGTCATTCTCCACCTGCTTACGAATATCGACCAATTTAGGAAGCGTAAGCATTCGCAAGCCATTGGTAACGTTGGTAAGGCATTCGGAAGCATTTTCAACGTTCGTAAGGCATTTGCAAGGCGTTTGTAACATTCGCTGTTTACCATTACTTGCGAATGTCTTACCATTGTTGCCAATGATCAACGAATGCCTTACGAATGACTTGCCAACGTTGCGAATGTCTTATCAATATTTTAAAGAATTTGTTGCGAACACTTGCCAATGATGCTGAACGCTTTCCGATAATTTGCCAATGCTTGCGAATGCTTGCAAATGCGTGTTTTTTTCAAAGTGCCAATGAGGATGTCTTGCAAATATGTTGCCAATATTTGGTAAATGTTGCGAATATGAGTAAAATTCGCCCCAGGGAGGTGTCATTATAGTATAAAAATACACATTTTCAATTGAATGCATCATTTCACCCATGGCACTCCGATTGAGACAGGTGGCTGCCCTTGGATTTCTAGTTTCTAAAAAATGTAGCTGTATTAACTGCTCTTGTTGCTCTAGAGCATGAGGAGGAGGAAAAAAGAAGACCAATACGTAGACGAAAAAAAGAAGAAAAAAAGAAAATAATGTTGGTTAAAATACTGGCTATCACAAGAACAGATGTTGCATCAGTCTCACTACTAAACCTCATGGAGACTCTCATGGAGAAAAGTCCTGAAGGGTTCAGGAACTATACCAGATTGCAGCCTGAAATGTTTGATGAACTTGGGTTGCATCAGGCCCCGGATTGTGAAGCATGACACTACATACCATGACGCCTTAGAACCTGGCTTGACGTTAGCTGCAACTCTTAGATATTTGGCAACTGGGAATTCATATGTGGACTTGGCCTATAACTTTAGTGTAGCCGATAAAAGCATCAGCATCTTTGTGCCT
>OZ024906.1:35165205-35170205 GCA_964017125.1 Flabesymbios commensalis | reverse complement strand
TATAGCCATGGTGAAAAATATCAGAGCATCAGGCTGATTCTGCATTTGGTTGCAGACTATATTGGTAACCCAATAATTGTCTACGAGATTAATTTTCTTCATTAAGACGTACGTTATGTGTGATGCTACGACAGTGGATGTCACTGATAGCGTGGGCCGGGGTGCTGGTGTAGTGGCTAAACGCTGTCGTCTGCCACGCCAGAGCTCATGGGTGCTCGTCACGTATTTAGATTTCAAGGACACAAAATGTATCTACCCCGTCCACTCGTAAATATATGGTAGTGTGGGTAGCCTCCGTGTCCGAAAGGTAACATGCTCAGCATCAGACCGCCAGGGCCCGAACCTTTAATCCTGTGTCTGGAGGGGATTGTCTTCGCATCCATATCACCATCCTCAGGACGTTCGTCCGTCCATTCGTCCTTTTATTCACCAAGGACGAAGAGATCGGAAGCCGCCAGTTCAACGTCTGGATCCTTGATCACATTTCAGAACCAGCTTAACCCTTACAGCGCGGGGATCGACTTTAGTCGACTGTCTCCATGGTTTGTATAAATTATTTCAGCGCTGGAAGGGTTAAAAGTCCTAGACAAAAAGGGCTCTGAATGTAAATCACTTGAACCTGTGCCTTGCTACCTAATTATTGTCTTATACCTTAATACAACTATAACTCAGTAATTCCCATTCGGGATCTCCATGAGGGAAATAATAACACCCATGCATAATGTATATTTCAGTCAATTGGTCTTTTCATACCTGGATAGTCACTGAAGAAAGACAGACCTATACACACTCGGTCATTCTCCTTAACCGTTACAATGGCGAGTAATATAGTTAATTTGCTAAAAAATCATCTAGATCAATTATTAAGGTGATATCTTTGTGAATAGATCTATCTTGATTTTTTTGATTTTTTATAGAAACTTCAAGAAACTGATATTGTGCAAGGTTCTACCTAGACACTTAAGTCTTATTAAGTCTTCGTGAAAGGTTATATTTGGACATTTTGTGTAGTTTCATGAACCTTGAAGAACCTTTGTGTTCTTTGATGGACCCCAAACACCTTTCCTCGCGATAGGCTCCAGTATAACCACTGCACCTGATATGTTTTTAACGGAAACCGACTTAAGCCTAGGCTAGGACCGAGCTATGATGAGTCAACTGTTTTTATACACAAATGAGATGAAACGGTCGCGCTGGTGAATAAAGTTCCAGTCACACTTACTAGGATAATCATTATGTCGCGACCAACTAATCGCTGAGAGACCGGGTAACTGGTAGTACCACTGGGCACTTTGGTCGTGCTACATGACGATCGGTAGTGCGATCCCTCGCGACCAGTTGAGTCTGGTTGAATAGTCAGACGACTGGTGGCACTCGTACAGCCAGGCGCGATTAGTAAGCCTATGCCAGAGTGGTTTTGACTATGGCTGACTATGACTCAATGATGGAAATATTAACACCAATGCATATGTCTAATTCAGTCAATCAGTATTTGTATGACAATTACACAAACATATAATATATGACTGGTCGTAAGCTGAATATGACAGTCACAAAAATCGTGGAAGATTTGTCTTATCTTTGCTTCACCGTTCACGTGGTTCTATTCAGTTGTATTTAATACTGTGAAATAGAACATTACGATTGATAATTCCTCAGCCTATAAAATCACTATTTTCAGTCATTTGACTCCTATCGAATTTGTGAATAGCCGGAGAGAGACAATGGTATAAAGTGGAGCAAGTAATAATTGCCTGCTTGCGCCCACAGTTCATTACTATTTTTTTTGTAGCTTTACCAGAAGTTGGTAGGCCATGTTAATGATGAAAAAAATATATATCTATTCTTTCCTTTAGTAAATTGTAATTAATTAGATAGGTTACACTGATACTGATGGTGGTCATCTCAGATGACGAATGCCCATCAGTGGGTCATTCCCAGGCCAACGTCTCCGACGCTGGCCCAGCCATGACCGCATGGCCGGCTACACGGCTACCCCACCCCGTCTGCTGAGTGAGGGAATTGTAAGAGTTTGAAGACCTGCCGTTGTTGCATCACAAGCCGCAATTATGAATTGACAGTGTTTTTTCCACGCCGCAGCCTGAAGATTGACATTTAAAAGGATACCAAATACGACTGTCTGGACACCTAGACAAACAGGACGCTGACTACACGAGGATCCGATGGCAATCATTTGACAATCTTTGATCATCTAATTCTCATTTCAGCATACTCAGGAGGCTCCATCCCCTCGTACAATTTAGCTTTCGTGTAGACGATTGATTGATTGATTGATTGATTGATTGATTGATTGATTGATTGATTGATTGATTGATTGATTGATTGATTGATTGATTGATTGATTGATTGATTGATTGATTGATTGATTGGTTCATTGAATGATTGATTGATTGATTGATTGATAGATTGATTGATTGATTGATTGATTGATTGATTGATTGATTGATTGATTGATTGATTGATTGATTGATTGATTGATTGATTGATTGATTGATTGATTGATTAATTGATTTATTGATTGATTGATTGATTGATTGATTGATTGATTGATTGATTGATTGATTGATTGATTGATTGATTGATTGATTGATTGATTGATTGATTGATTGATTGATTGATTGATTGATTGATTGATTGATTGATTGATTAATTGATTGATTGGGGATGATATAGGTTTTTTCGATGATGCAAATTAGAAAATGCACAGTGCCATAAGATAAAACAAAGCACTGCTACCTAGCATTCTAGACAAAGATTATAATTCTAATAATATCTCAGTCAAGAAAATACAGCAGAATTTTAGCGATAATTAAATGTAAAAAGTGTGAAAAGCTATCATTATGAAAAATGTGATTAAATGAATGGGGTTTTAGACCACCTTTGTGCACATATAGGCTAAACTGGGACAGGGGAGCCTCCTGAGGATGGTGAGATGAGTTAGATGACACTGCCCTCCAGACACAGGATTCGAAATTCGAACCGTGGTGGTTTGAGCCCGAACTCGCTACTTCTCGGTTACGGAGACTCCCTACAATATTAAATCTTTACGAATGAGCAATTAAGAAACATTTTGTTTCTTTGAAACTTGAATGCCAGAGCAGGGTTCGAGTCCGCGATCTCCGGCCTTTATACAAGTAGGCAGCCTTAATATAAACCTGCACCAGGGCCCCCGCCCGGCAATTCACAACAAGGTAACATAAACATAATGTATCTCTGCACCGAAACATTAGACTTACAACAAACAATAATTACTCAATGAGACCTTACCACGTCAAAAGTGTACGTTTACAATAGTTCTACATATATGTTATATTAACACGACCCCATGTACACCTTAGCAGAGTTTAGCACCTATCTCGATTTAAAAATCAAACATTGTCGAATCGAGTAACACTGAGATATGTGGACCGGTGTATTTTGCTACATCTGTAATAAAATACACCACTACGGTGATATTTTAAATAAGTATTAATAAAGTATTATGTACTTAAATCCACACAGTACCATAATCATGATGCCGTGAGCAGTAATTATTTACGAGTACTTTATTTTATCCATCCCACGTGACCCATATCAGCATGTGTGGGTAAGCTATTGTTAATGAACGTAACTGGTATTACTTTCGACTTATATATTTATATCTTACGGTCACATATAATTTATGTGTATATATACGGCCGCTCATTATAATTATAGGGGGAAAAGTCTAATGAAAATTGAGGTGTTAGCACTTCACACTAAATGAGTAGATATTCGTACATGATCTAGGTGTGTTTATTTGGCTGGATTTACACCTATGGAGTAGATATGTATCCACCTGTATTGACACCTACAGGGTATACATGTATCCACCTGTATCGACACCTTCGGGGTATACATGTATTCACCTGTATTGACACCTACAGGGTATACATGTATCCACCTGTATTTACACCTACGGTGTATGCATGTATCCCCCTGTATTGACACCTACAGGGTATATATGTATCCACCTATGTTGACACCTACGGAGTTTACATGTGTCCACCTGTATTTATTTTCAGAGAAATATCATGTTTCTCCCCTCTCAATATGCTTCCCCTTGGAGTTGAAATGGCACATGAATGAAGAGGTCCAGTTACCAGGGGGTAAAATGTAAAAGTCAGATGATAGGTCTTCAGAATTGATATAAGACTATAACAAAAAACCTGCACCTTTATTGACACCTCCATGCTATTTATGTATACATGTAGGTGTTACTTTTCTCTATTTACACCTACATGCGATAGGTGTACACCTAGGGGATGCGCACTGAGCTGATTTACACCACATTTACCCTACAGAGCATAAGTGTACATATCTCAGTAGACACATACTGAGTAAATTTACACATACACTGTATTTGTATTATGGACCACAAATGGAGTGGCAACCATTTTAAATTTATGCAAATTAGGTGTCTTCCCACGAATTGGATTATAAGGGATTTTTAATATGTTTTTTAATAAATGATTTTTGAAAAAATTAAAGCTTTTGAAATTTGTTGTGGGCTTGGATATTTTTATCCATAAAATGACTGGACTATGACATCATAATGACGATTTTATTTAATAACAAGTACCACTATCATGTTTTAATTTTCATAATTGTGTTCCTTGGCCACGAAAACATTATATTACACACCAAAATCATTAGAATAGGATGAATATTCACAAAGTTATACTGATTAGCATCATATAATGGTGACAGTTTGCGGCCATTTTGTTTTTGCCAATTAGACAACTTCGGCTCGACAAAAATAATGTGAGCACTCAGCAGGCTAGACGTCATTCCCGGGTTAGTAAACCACATATCTGTGCTGTTGGCTTGCTTGTAACAAACAAATGCTTTCTATTCTTTTTTTGAAATGATATCACATCTTGGCTGGCCGACTATTAACATTCTGCAGAGTATGCGTGTACACATAGGTAGACGCTTATTGAGTAGATTTACACTTATCT